>CM032486.1:16553695-16566185 GCA_019059595.1 Marasmia exigua
AATTTTAGATTCATGTTTTGCCGCGGGACTCCTTTCGTGGCGCGGACTCTATTGATATTCTTTTTTTAGGGTTCCGTAGCCAAATGGCAAAACAGAACCCTTATAGATTCGTCATGTCTGTCCGTCTTTCCGCCTGTCCGTCTGTCCGTCCGTCCATCCGTCCGTATGTCACAGCCAGTTTTTTCCAAAACTATAAGAACTATACGTACTTACCTACTAAAATATAAAATATAATAAAAATAATAAATAAAATAAAAATTGGTAGGTTCCCACCCTTAGAACATAAACTCTAAATATTTTTTTCATCAAACCCATACGTGTGGGGTATCTATGGATGAGTCTTTAAAAATGATGTTAAGGTTTTCAGTATATTTTTTTTCTAAACTTAATACTTTGCTCAAGAGACGCTCCCAAAGTGGTAAAATGTGTGTGTGTAGCCCTATAATTCCGATGATAAAATAGTAAAACTAAAAAAATATATGATATACATTACCATGAAAACTAACAACGAAAATTGGATTGAACTAGATCTAGTACCTAAGTAGTTTTTTTAATAAGTTATAACCCGTAAATCGCAATTTACCTTCCATATATCTTACTTGGGGCTACGGAACCCTTCATGGGCGAGTCTGACTCGCACTTGTTTATAATATGGCTCTACCCGAAGATATCTTGCCAATGTCAAGTAACTTATTGAGATAAGTGGGTAGTCAACAATCGATGTCTGTACGAGGTACGTCGTACAGACCAGGTCAGCAACGGCCTAAATGCAGCGCGCCTGACCGATGGACCGTCTTCGTGCACCGTCGGAACTCTACACTGACGGCACACTAGCAAATACCTTTGAATGTGACAATAAAGACAAACATTGTATATAAACAACTAAACTACTAACAATAAACAGATTTCAACCGTCTGTGTTGGGTCTCATTTCTCCCGCTGCGGCCAAGACACCTTTAGCTGTCACTATGACCAGTCGAGTGAGCCTGCTCGACTGGCAGCGGTTCCCCATCAATCTACCGTCCTGACTCTTCCCGCTTGCTACCCTGGGTGACCCGGGAGCAAGCTCCCATCACCTTATCTATTTATGTATTTATTCCCATGGATAGGCAGGGCCAGGGTTCTAGGGACTTAGTGTCTTAGGCAAAGGGGCTCTAGGCTCACTAGAGAGTTAGGTTCCCTTCCCTTCCTTAAATTCTGTTCGCCGAGGCGCGGTGCCTTACAAGCGTCGCTTCCCGCCCGTATAAAGTCAGTTCAGTCAAAGTCACAGTCACTCAATAAAACGTTTTACGTTTTATCGACCTACGGATTCTGCCGACAGCACTCTTATCACAATCGCGGGTTTTAAGGCGACGGGTAGGGCACACTAGCGAAGCCGATCGATATTATTTTTAGCTACTAAACCGGATCTATTTTAAACAATTTCGGGGTTACAACCTCTCGGCGAACACTAGTATAAGTGTTATATGTCATTAATTAAATAACCATGCACAAATGTTGGGGCCGTTTTTATACGCGAGAAATTGATTCACGCTAAAAGTGGCCGCTTTTGGCGGTAATCCATTTTTCGCGTGCGTGTTGTATCCAACATTTGTGCATGGCTATTTAATAAATAGTATAAGTGATTGCCGAGAGGGAATAACCCTGAAATCGTTTAAAATAGATCCGGTTTAGTAGCTATAAATTAATATCGATTGGCGTCGCTAGTGTGCCCTACCCGTCGCCTTAAGACTCTATTAGGTCCACCTCTGGGCATTAAGGTGAAGGAGTCCGCCTATTGTATCGTTTTGTGCACTAAAGTTTTAAATAAATAAATAATAGCAGTGTTAAAAAAAAACAATTCAACGATTTTTATTGTCAGGATCACTTCGCGGCACTTTACTGCACAAATAAACACCAAATTGGTTGACTAAAAACCACTATATACTAATTTAAAGCCTTTGAATTGCATCAGCCCTCGCGGAGTGTTTGACTCCCACCGCAAGAATCCTGAATCAGAGTTTCACGCACTATAAAAAAAAAAAACAAAAAAAATAATCAGAAAAACACCATTACAAGAAAAAATATAGGACTGTTCTCACATAAGGTCGCCCTGTGTTGTGAGAGACAGGCTCTTTATGGTAAAACGGTGGCACACAATACACGTGTTTTTGATCCTTGCCTAAACTAAAATAAATTTAATTATAACGTGTATAACGTGTAGTATTTATTGAATAGTAAAAACATACAGGAAGTAGGCAGGTGAAAACAAAAAAAAACGCAAAAATAAATATTTACCTTATTACAAAATAAATTATGTTAGTACCTGGTGGGTTATTGGTGACTTATTTTTACAAAAATTATGATCATGGTAAATAAAATATCAAGCCCTTGTTGGCCCTTGTTGCTCAGAGATGAATCTCTGAGCAACAAGGGCCAACCCAACCCGTCTGCCAAGCGTGGTGAGTATGGCAATTACCCCTCATGTGATTGAGGGAGGCCCGTGCCCCAGCAGTGGGGACTTAAATGGGCTGATGATGATGATGATGATGATGTGTCTTCTTTGTCTGGCTTCGACAGGTATATCTTCGCTGTTCGGACGTCTTCGCGCTAAGGCTCGAGTCTTCTACGCCTATGCACCATTCCGACTCTTCGGAAAGTTCCTCTTCTCCGCCAACATTTCCTGAACTACCTCCATCTTCAAACCTTTCGTCTCCGGCACGTAGAAGACGGCGAAGAGTGCTGATAGGAACCATATGCCACCGAACACGTAGAACACGCCTCCAAGGCCCAGGAGCGATACCATGGGGTAGAAGACCAGGACTACGATGAAGTAGCAGAGGCACATCCATTCGATGATGATCATGGTCATGAAGCTTTTTACCTAAAGACATAATTGGCATTGTTAATATCACCCCCCTAAGAATATTTAGTCCCGAAATAAAAACTATCCAGCCCCTTATAAAATTGCGTATTGAAACGGGATAGTATGAACTTTAGTATGCTAATAACTCAAGTCCAGTTTTTTTATGGTAGAGGCGACAATCGAGCAAGTGAGTTGCATATCAAGTCAGGGCTGCCATTATATTTATTTATTTTACTAAAGTTGCCAACTACAATATTTTCTTAAGATGATTTAGTGGTCCCATGCGCAGTAGGTAAATCCTAAGGTCAGCAGCCCAACTTATAAGTAACAAAGCATCCTTCACTGCGCTTTTTCAACTGCGGTCATCCTCTAATCAAAGATCTTTAGTGACCGTCGATCACTGTGGACGGCCGGCGACCTATGCTACTATTGGCGATTGTCAGCTACTGTCAGACATTGTCAGTCACTGAAAGTCACTGTAAGTCATCATAAGTCATTGAGGGTCATTGAACGTCACTGTAAGTCACTTCAAGTCATTTGAAGTCATTGTAAGTCACTATCAGTGATTGTCAGTCACTGTCAGCGACCGTCATTTGTTGGAGACTGTCGGTTACCTCGGGTAAGAACATCTCAGACAGCAGCACATAAGGCACCGTGCCACCTCCGAAGTTGAAACACACGGCGAAGAGGTACAGGAACATGGCGGTCAGCCAGCTCGGGCCCCAGGCCAGCTGGATCTGCGAGCCGATGAGGAGACAGGTGACGCCTCCGCTTAGTGAAGCGTAGATCATAAGGGGCTGGAACAGAGGAAGACTGGTAAAGACGCACTTTAGAGCAGGGTTTCGCCGAAATGTTGTATACTATTATTTTAATTAATCAAGATGGGAATTAACACGATATTTATTATGTGATACAACATTGTGTACTCACATATTTTGCTCGACGTTTCGGCTACGTTACAGCATCTGTGGTCACGAGCGGACTGGCGGAGCACGGCAACGTCTGCTGGGGCCGGGCTGTGAATCTTCTCTCATTTTCCGATATTAATTCACCACGAGATGAATTGTGAGTGAAGTTACTCCGACACACTACACTAACAGTATCGGTGTTTGTTTGCGTTAGTAACGGCCTAGCACGGGGTTTGCACTTGTTAATTACTGGATTCCATGTCAATGATATTTTAAATCCATCCTCCCGATTGAAAGTCTTATACTTCTCAAAATATGTGAGTACACAATGTTGTATTACATAATAAATATCGTGTTAATTCCCGTGTTGATTAATTATAGTTGTAATGCAACGCGAATATCTAAATATCTAAAAAAAAATTTTTTTTTTCTTTTTTATATGCCTTTTAAAGGCCTCGTGGCGCAGTGGTTAGTGGGTCGCACTATAAAGCAACGGCTGCGCATGAGGTCCCGAGTTCGATCCCCGGTACGGGTCAAACATTTGTACCTAAGTTTTCGGTAAGAAATTCTTAGTGTCAAGCCCGGAGTATAGAAATTGGCGGTCTTGTAGCCCCGTGCCTCGGAAAGCACGTTCAGCAGTTGCATGGTCCTGCGCCCAATCCCTGTCCGGTCGTATCACGCTGGTTTCCCATCGGAATATGAGGGAATATACAGTGCACTTGTGTTTGCGCACACACTTGAACACTATAATATATCCTGCGTACGTGGCCGATCGTTGGGATTGCCCGTCGTTGCCATGATCGGTTGGAGGATATTATTATTATATGTAGGTAAACTATTGCCAACGCCCCCTTCCCCTTGACATCTCTCTAAGCACATTTTGGAAACCGCCCTCCCTACCTCTAATACGCTCTTTCCCTATAAACGTTGGCTTTGCTAGCTGTCCTGCTTTTGATGCATGGTACAAACGATGGTTCAGATGATAATTATCATTCATTTCATTCATTCATTCATCATTCTTCATTCATTCATCATTCATGTGTCATTCACTTACACATTTCATTCATCATTCAATTCATTCATCATTCTTTCATTATTTATTCATCATTCATTCATCATGCATTAATCATTCATTCAACATTCATTCATGACCCTGCCTGAGTCTGCACAGGACGTCAGTTCACCACACCCTTCATACTTTTGTATCTACCTACGAGTACATATAAGATGTCTCTTTTTCATTTAATTCATTACAGTAGTATATTAATATCAACGACCCTCACTCGGCGCATCTCTTAATTATAATTGTTGGCGTGATCGCATTGATATGCACGCATGGCTAATTGTAAGCCTGCAAATTGCAACTCTATTGATGTGCATTGTGCATTTATAACAGTCACATCGGTGTATGGCCACACCCATAATAACGTACGGCCTTGAAAAAAGGTCGATTTTGTAAATTTAATATTTCTAATTCGTACTTACTTAGTTTTTTCTAGCCATGTTACTAACGCCATGAATGGGCCAGTTCGACTGGAGTGATACCACGGCCTCACAGAAAATCGGCGTGAAGCAGCACCGTGCTATATTTCGCTGCATGAGTGAGGGTACCGGAGGCTCCAACCGGGGGAAGGGGGGGTTTTAAGGTTGGCAGCGCACTTGTGACTCCTCTGGTGTCGCGGGTGGCTATGGGCGGTGGCAATTGCTTACCATCAGGTGATCCGTCTGCTCGTCTGCCACCTATGACATAAAAAAAAGAATATTGATCTGTGGTTAGACCTCTTACCCTCCTTCCAGCCAGATCACTAACACATGCAACATCTCCACTAGCGACAGAAAACAGCACTGCCAGGCACTGTCAGGCACTGTCGGGCACTGTCAGTCATCAGCATAAGTTACACCTCTTACCCTACTCCCAGCCAGGTTACTGACACACGCCCCCACCTGACTAACAACGACAATAGCCACAGAAAACAGCAATGTCAGTCACTGTCAGGCATTGTCAGGCACAGTCAGTAACTGTCAGTCACCGACATTCATCAACATAAATTAGGTCTCTTACCCTCCTCCCAACCAGATCACTAACACACGCGGCCACCGCACTAGCGATCACGATAGCCACAGAAAACAGCAGGGTACAAGTGGTCGGTGTCATCCCGGGAGCTGCCACCACGAAGATCGGCTCGCAGAACACTTGCACAGCCACCATGCCCTGGATCATCGAAGCTGTCATCGTGGCGAGGGCGATGATAAAGCCTCGCCGAGTTGCGCGGGATTTTTCTGTGGACAAAGATGTATTTTTCGTTTTTGAAGGTTGAAAAGGCCCTACGACCGCCGTTCTTTTATTTAATAGTCCTCATCATCCGGAGGCCCAATCTGGGGGAAAGGGGGGTAAAGGGGTAAAGGCTGGCAGCGCACTTATGAGTCCACTGGTGTCGCGGTTGTCTATCATCAGGTGATCCCTCTGCTCGTCTGCCATCTATCTCATTAAAAAAATCTTAGCGCTTCGGAGCCCGGGGTACGCTTGGACCAAGATCCAGGATTCGGGAAGTCTGGTTATTACAATGAAACGACTGCGTCTGACCTTCGCAACCGACCGTGGGAGAGCCACGCTTCGGCATAAATAGGCCGACGCGACCAGAGTCTCACAGAAAACCAGCGTGAAGCAGAAATGTGCTGTCTGTGTTTCGCTGCGTGAGTGAGATTGACGGAGGCCCAGTCCGGGGGAAAGGGAGGTTTAAGAGCGGGCAGCGCACTTGTGACTGCACTGGTGTCGCGGGTATTAATGGGCGGCGGCAATCGCTTACCATCAGGTGATCCGTCTGCTCGTCTGCCACTTATAATATAAAAAAAACCCTTAGACAGGGGAATCAGACCAACCTGGATCACGGTTACAAGTTCAGAATAATTTCTCAAATATTGTATGTATCCACAATTTTGAGAATCTATCCGAAGAGTGCAGGATTCCTCATGATGTTTTCCCTCACATCCATAATCATCATCATCATCATCATCAGCCTATCGCAGTCCACTGCTGGACGTAGGCCTCTCCAATTGTTCGCCACTGTGATCTATCCATGGCTTCTCGCATCCAGCTCTTGCCAGCCATCCTGCGCAGATCGTCCCCCCACCTAGCCAAAGGGTGCCCTACATTACGTTTTCCAAGACGCGGTCTCCACTCCAGAACCCGTTTACCCCATCGGTTGTCGGTTCTGCGGCTAATATGGCCAGCCCACTGCCACTTAAGCTTGCTAATCCGGTGAGCAATGTCTCACATCCAACAATGGTAAAAATACGCACAAAAATCCAGAGATGCATGGATTAGATCCACGACCCCAGCATGGAAGGCTCGTTCTTTACCACCGAAAATGCTTTACTGCTTTATTACTGTCTGAACAACCTTACTTACAACCCGTGCGGATAAAGAATGGGATCAGAAATGGCGGCGCATCTATTCACTTCTCGCTCGCACACCCACGAGTGCGAGTATAGACGCAAATAGTGTGCGAGCGAGAAGTGAATTCTCACAATTCTCACAACATCTCATACATTGACCTGATTCCGCACTAAGTAGCATAAGCACTTGTGTTACAGATATCAGACAACAGAGGAACACAAATATATACTTAAATACATACATTACACCCAGACACTGAACAAACACAAGTTTTCATTGCACGAATGTTTGTCCAGGGTGGGGATTGAACCCACGACCTTTGGCGTAAGAGGCAGGGTCACTACCAATTGCGCCATCCGGTCAGTCAGTGAATAGATGCGCCGCCATTTCTGATCCCATTCTTTATCCGCACAGGTTGTAAAATACATTCGAGGGTAGTGTGTACTTAAACACGAGTAAAGATAAAGATAATTTTACTGGCCTTAAAAACACAGTACATACAGCAGTAGACAAGTACATGGAAAAACAAAAAACAACAAAATATAAAAGGACATGACATTTTGGTTTGAGGCCAACAAGGCGCAGCCTCAGCATTTACTGCAGCAGCCAACCACTGCAGCGCTGGTTTTCAGGCTGAGCCTTGAGCGACGATCGTGCACACTTAAATTTGGACATGAAAAAAAAAACACAAAACAAAAAGAATACAATGAATAACAAACGAAAATAGAAGAATGGAACAAACACATTTCCAATAAACGAGGGGGCATGAAGAATATAAAAGGGAACATAACAGTAAAAATAAAAAACATGTGTGCATGATAAATAAATATGTGTAGAATAATTATGTAGGAATATTTGAGGAGTTACGCTGTAATTTTTGCAATGTTAACTCTGAGGCAACCCGAAGGATGGAGCTGGTATCTGACCTGCATGAAATATTACCATTATTGCTCCAGACATATTTCAATTTCAGGTTGTTACCGACAATCCGTGCCTTACTGAACAAAATCCTATTATCTTTAGTGAAGTGTTAGTTAATAAAGATCTTCCTTGAGTTACCGGGTATTTCGATTTTATCTGTGGTTGGGCCACGTCTAGCCTTGGCGGCGCACAGGATCTGGAGCTCTATTTTTGATTCACTCGTATGACTTAGCGGCGTCGCATGCGACGTAAGTCACATTCGCCTTCTAAGTCGCATGAAGCCGATTTTCCCAATTTTTGAATCATTCGATTTTCGATGTTGCCAATATAATACGGTAAATTGACATTCTAACCCTTCCATGCAGAATTTTATAAAAACCGGTAACTTTCCCATTGCAAACGGAACCCAAAAACCATACATATTGGCTTTCATTGGCAAATCTTTGCATTTTTGCCACAAAGAACTATGAATGTCACCCTGTCAAAATCAGTCAAATCAAAGTTTTGAAATTGTTTAGGCTTGTTGCTATTGACAACGATTTTGACGTTGCTTATACCGCTCGCTTTAAGTCACTCGACCAACGAGTGGGTGGGGTCACTCGTTGCAGACGAATGATTCAAAATGTGGAATTTCGTACGTCGAAGGAAAATCAGTAGAAATCGTGCACTCGTCACGACGCTAAGTCATACGAGTAAATCAAAAATAGGTCTCTTGGAGACCAATTCTCGTGCTCGTGACATTTCGAAAACATGGCGGATATCACCTGAAAACCATAAAAAAAAAACTGTGTTTTAGTGATATATGTCGTATGAAAATAAATATCACGAGCACGAGAATTGGGCTCCTGGTCCCGCGCCTCACACCTAGTGAAAGTTATAATAAATGGCCGAGGGCGTTCATCTTTGCCACTGAGCCAACATCGCACGCTGATGATGATGATGACGAATCTATAATACTTACTTGACTGCCTCGGTGGCGCAGTGGTTAGTGGGTCGCTCTCTAAAGCGACGGCTGCGCAAGAGGTCTCGGGTTCGATCCCCGGGTCGGGCTGAAAATGTGTACCTAAGTTTTCGGTCAGAAATTCTTAATGTCAACCCGGATATTGGAAATCGGCATTCATGTACCCATCGGAATATGAGGGAAAGGGAATAGAGAGTGCACTTGTGTTTGCGCACACACTTGAGCACTATAATATTTCCTGCGTACGTGGCCGATCGTTGAGATTGGCCGCCGTAGCCGAAATCGGTAGGAGGAATACTTACTGACGAATTGCCATGTGGATAATTTCTTTGATGTGCGTTGCGCAGACAGCTCGCCTGAAACTTTAAAAGAACCTGCTGAAAATCTAAAGCCTTTGGTTATAGGGTTAGCTTTAACTAGCGACACCAATCGATTTATATTGTTAGCTACTTAACCGGATCTATTTTAAACAATTTCGGAGCGGGAGTCTCTAAGCAAACATTTGACTATTTATTTGATTATTTACTTTTTGATCTGTTTTTGGACTCGAAATTTGGATTAACGCCAAAAGTGGCCGTTTATGGCGGTTGAAGGCTGTAGAAGTGTTTTGTGAGAGGCTGCAGCTTCGAAATTGTTAAAAAGATATCCGGTTTAGTTGCTAGCAATTCAAATCAAATGGCGTCGCTAGTGTGCCCTACCCGTCACCTTAACGTATGAAATTGCCGATTTGTATGGAGAACTACTGGGAAAAAAAAAGTTATATGGGAAACACATATCATCAGTGTAGTTCTAACACCACGTAAGACATTCTAAGCAACTTTTCAGGAAAGCCAAAAAACTGAACGGAGACTTACGTACTATTTCCATTAGAATTCAATTGTTGACTTCCGTGTTGTTACCTTTTCAACATTTAAAAGGATTTTTTTATGGCCGCAACGGAATTCTGATTGAAAAAAACGATCCGTCTTCCAAGTCTCTAACGAATGGCATCAAAATGTCACAACCGCCAACAGCGAATTAGTAAAAAAATAAAAAACTAAATTGTGACTTACGTGTTCATCTCAAAGCGTAGGTCATTTTATAACTACCGTGCTGTTACTTTTTTGTAATTTTAAAGGTTTTTATTGGTCGTATCTCGATTATATTGGGCGAAATGACGCGTCTGTCGATTCTCCAGCGAATGGCATCAAAATGTCAAAACCGCCAAAACTGACTAACGTGGTGTTAGAACTTCACTGACCATATATATATTTTTTTAAATCTCAAAGTAAACATACATACTACTGTCCCATATTACAACAACGTTTAGGTACAGTGGCGAACACATCAAGCTATACAAAACTGTCAAATTTCTTCATTCGATTATAAACCTTATATCGTTACACATTGAGTTCGAAATCGATTGAGGAAATTTGACAGTTTTGTATAGCTTGATGTGTCCGCCACTGTACATTGAATAGGTTTTCAGAAAAAAACTTTCTTTAAAAAGTTACGAAAGATGAAACGTGTTATCGACCTACGAATTCTGCCGGTACCACACTAAAACACAATCGCGGATTTTAAGACTCTATTAGGTCCAAGCAAATTGTCCGTGACAACTCACTCGATACACAATAGCAGTGTTAAATACGATAAAATTCAAATATTCTTATTATCAGGATCGCGATACTTCACTGCAAAAAATAAACATCAAATTTGTTCACTTAAACCACCAGATACTAATTAAAAACCTTTGAATTGCATCAGCACACGCCAGAATCAGTGGGAAATAAGCATAAGTGGTCTTACTTCGAATCATCTATTTTATCATCTACGTGGTGTTAGAACTTTACTGACGATATGTATCTTTAAACGTACTTGTTTAAAGATACATAAGTCATTTTTGGCGGTTTTGACATTTTGATGCCATTCGCTAGAGAATCGATAGACGTGTCATTTCGCCCGATCAGAATCGAGATAGGACCAATAAAAACCTTTAAAATTACGAAAAAGTAACAGGACGGTAGTCATAAAATGAGCTACGCTTTGAGATGACTACGTAAGTCACAATTTAGTTTTTTATTTTTTTACTAATTCGCTGGTGGCGGTTATGACATTTTGATGCCATTCGTTAGAGACTTGGAAGACGGATCGTTTTTATCAATCAGAATTCAGTTGCGGCCATAAAATACCCTTTTAAATTTTGAAAAGGTAACAGAACGGAAGTCAACAATTGAATTCTAACGGAATTCTAATAGCACATAAGTCTCCGATCAGTTTTTTGGCTTTCCTGAAAAGTTGCTTAGAATGACTTGCGTGGTTTAGAACTTCACTGACGATATGTTAAATTTCTTCCATTAACTCGTAAAATTAAATAAGAAAAATATAAAAAAAATATTCAACATATTTATGTTTAAACATAATTGTCAAATATGATAAAATTGATGCTTAGAAGTAAAACAACTTTATACTTCTTTTCCACTGGAGATGCGTCTACTTATTGCCGCACTCAGAGACGTCAAATTAACTTTAATTGGTACTTAAGAAAAAATATTGACACTTATTTTAATACGCATAAAGACTTTCCATAATTAAGTTAGCCGCGTGGTCCCCGGCAGAGTAGAATAGGCCACACTCACTCTTACCGAGGTGTCGTAAAAGGCGACTAAGGTAAAGCTGCTGGCATGATCATCAGCACCCAGAGAAGGAAAACTCTGCATTTATATCAAAACCCTCGCCAACCCGTCTGCCAAGCGTGGTGAGTATGGCAATTACCCCTCATGTGATTGAGGGAGGCCCGTACCCCAGCAGTGGGGACTTAAATGGGCTGATGATGAATTAAGTTACTGGGCGATATCTATATATTATAAGAATGTATTTACAAAAGAAAAGTATTATATGTATATATTTGTAATCCCACTGTTGATTCTGATATCCGTAACACAGGTGCTTGAGCTACCTATCTCGGAGTTAGATCAATGTATGTGATGTTGTAAAATATTTATTTATTTATTATTTATTTATTTATAAGTAAGTGAACATTTAGCTTAATTGACGTCTTTGAGTGTCGGCACTTAGTTTGTGAGAATCAGTATCTTCTACTTACTTTGTGCCATAATCCTAGTTTGTGTTAGGTGGGTGGCAGACGACACCATTTCTCTGTATTGACATTGATTAATAATAAATTATGATTAAGAATACTAACCAGTTACATTCGTGTTGTCTTTTGGACTCAAACTCTCTTTTTCCGGGTCTGATGCCTTTCCTGAAAAAGTGAAACAGTTACTATTTACTGAAACGACTCAGTGATCCGACTCATCCAAACGATACACTATTCCGAATTTCTAATGTCCGCTCCGAATGTATCATTCGACTCAAATGCATCTCGAGTTTGAGTGGACCGAATGTGATGAATGATCCGATAAGCCGAATGATCCGAATGAGCTGAATGATCCGAGTGAGCCGATGAAGCGAAAGGA
>CM032486.1:16580265-16603923 GCA_019059595.1 Marasmia exigua
GGTGTTAGCTGATGTTAAAACACAAAATAATTTAAAAAGGTCAAAAGTCAAAACTCGTCCACACGGTCATTAATGATCAGAAAATACGTTATTAAACTGGTACATTGTCGCGTGGAGGAACTTAACCTTGTTGGGACTTGACGTCCTTATGTCTGACATACAAGTGCTTATTTTGCACAAGCGGGAGGGTAACTTGACATGCTCGCCGTTGTCCTAATCTCTTGATTTACTATTTTTATGCAAAACTTTATTATGTAAAATGTGGTTTGTAATTTTTTTTAGTTTTCTAAATGTCTTTTTAATAAAAGAGATAACTTTAAAATGTTGGCCATGTACAGTCATGAATTTATCGCAGTTGCGTCCAAAAATGTCCGTTTGGCCCACTTATTACAAGCGCGAAGCTTTAGTACTTTGGTAAAACTTTAGATCGCGATTTGTTAAATACGGTGATTGGGACCCGGGGTACGCTCGAGAGCATGATTCAGAATTTAGGTAGTCCTATGACAAAATTATAATTTTTTGTTAAATATTTTTGGTACATTTTGCGCCTTATAAAACCATTAGACCGGGGATAAATTTTCAATAAGCTTATAGCTAAGTAAAGTATTAGCCTACTTATTGTCCCACTGCAGGCTAAGGCCTCATTATAGAAATCAAGTCATCGGCTACTATGGATGGGTAGGTTAATCACCAACGCTTGCCAAATGCGGATTGGTGATCGCAAATACCGAGCATGTTCGAAAAATTCAAAAATACTTTGCGTCGACCAGGGTATCGAAACCAAGAACCTTGGGGTCTTTGGGTTACGGACCGGCCAGATCAGGGCCCGTACTTTTATAATTAATTAAAAGAGTAACTGCTAAGTCGTGCTGGTGGGCTTCTTGTCAGAAAACTACATCCGAACGTGGTAAACATAGTGACATGAATAAGTGTTCTAGTATGGATCTAAATGGATAAACTATTTTCATTTCCAATTATGAGATTTACTTTTATTTAGTTAAGTAATTGAAATGTATGGATGTATTTGACTGACCGAGATGGCGCAATTGGTAGTGACCTGCATCTTAAGCCAAAGGTCGTGGGTTCGATCCCCACCCTGGAGAAACATTACGATGAAACCTTGTGTTTGTTGTTCAGGTCTGGGTGTAATATAGTATTTACAAGAAGTTATAGTATTATTATTTGTGGTTCATCTGTTGTCTGATATCTATAACCACAAGTGCTAAGCTACTTAGACGGATCAGAACAACGTATGAGATGGTGTAAGATATATTATTGTAAAAACATTTTTTGTCTCAAACGGGTTGTTAAACATTCTTTTGGTGTTCATACTGGACTCTACGGGACCTAGGACAAGTGAGCCGCAGCTTTCAATTATTGGGTTCATATGAGTTGATCGTCCTGCAGGACTTACGAACAATACGACACGTGTTCAGGATAGCGGCCTTTTGCATTGTCATGTATATGTTTTCGGGTACATCGAGCATTCGTAAGGCAGTCAGAAGGTGGTTTGGAATTATACCATTGCTAGACAACACCAACGGCAAGATGTACACTTTATTCATATTCCAGATTTTAATTATCTCCTCTTTTAATTCTGTATATTTCTGTATTTTCTCTGTAATTGTTTTATGTAAATTATGCGTATTTTGGCACTGCAACATCTATTAAATAAACTGTCTTTTCTGTTTTGTAAATCAAAGTTAATATCAGGTCTATTGTTGTGTATAGTTCCGTCTGTCACTATTGCTCGTCGCTAGTCCATCATTGTAATGTAGCTCCGCGCACTGGTTCGGAGTGTTATGTTAGTAGGGATGGTTTTCCCAGAGGTGAGTTTATGTTTAAAAGCTAATTTTTGGTGTATAATATTGCATACTTGGTTGTGGCGGTGAGTATAGTCTGTTTGGGTAAGATTAGGGCAAGCACTCAGTTATATGTTGAATTGTTTTCAGATTGTCTATTGCATTTTCTACACTTGTCTGTATCAGAGTACGGTCTTTAAGGTATGTATTTTTTGTAATTTCTTGTGTTTATTATTTGATCTTGGATAGCAATTATAAAACCTTCTGTTTCTGGAAGAGGGAACCTAATTTTAAAAATTTATTACCAGCTATTGAATCTACATGTGGTTGTTGCAAGATCGTGGTAATGTCTTCCGTGTAATTCTTTTCTTCGCCATGCTGCTGCTTTTTGGATTTCATACTCTTCTCTGCTAATAACTGTTTGTCTTTGTTTTTCAAATTCAGTGTGTGTAGTTATCATCTACGTCCACCACGGTAGAGTGTATATTGCTGGTGGAGGATTTGGCATAGAAAAAACTTCTGAAATGTTTTTGTTTGCTCCATCAACATAAGCTTGAGATCAATCAAACCCCGGTCCCCTTTTCTCTCTTTGCAGTTGCTCTCTCTATTGCTGATTTAGGATGTAAGTAGTTATGTTTGGTTAATGTAGTTCTAGTGGTTCTTTCTAGTTTATTTATATCTGTTTTTGTCCATTTTATAACACCAACTGAGTATGTGAGAATAGGCACAGCGTATCTATTTATGGCTTTAAAAAGGTTTTTGGAATAAAGTTGTTTCTTGCATATGAGATTTACCCTTCTGAAATATTCTTGAGTTAACTTCTTTTTTATCTGAATGTGCCGTATCCTTTTTGCTTGTTGTACACCAAGATATTTGTAAGTATCAGTTGGTTCCATTAGCCTAAAATTAAATTCTTCGCTTTCTTCTGTGTTTGTCCCTTTAACTTTTCCCTTATAAATCCTGAGTGTTCTGCATTTATTTAATCCAAACGTCATATTTATGTCTGTACTAAAATGTTCTGTAATTTTAATTAATTCTTTCATTTCTTTTTCTTTTGACGCAAATAATTTTATGTCATCCATATACATGAGGATGACTGATGCATGTGGCTGCTAGATAATTTTGTACCCACTATCTGATTCATTGAGTAAATGAGATAGAGGGTTTAAGGCCAAGCAAAACCATATAGGACTCAGTGAATCTCCCTGGAAAATGCCATTCTCGATTGGGATTTCATCTGTGCTGATGGTATCGGAGTCACAAGTCAGTAGCAATGTTGTTCTCCAATCAATCATGGCATTCTCCAAGAAAGTTATTAATGTGGATTACTT
This sequence comes from Marasmia exigua, assembly GCA_019059595.1. Taxonomy (NCBI): domain Eukaryota; kingdom Metazoa; phylum Arthropoda; class Insecta; order Lepidoptera; family Crambidae; genus Marasmia; species Marasmia exigua. Next base: position 16,583,399 of record CM032486.1, read on the forward strand.
TATAGAGTTGTAATACGCGTATAAGCCATGAATGAGGAAGACTATCGAAGGCCTTCTGGTAATCAATATAGGTTATATTAATATTTTTACTCCGTTTATGTGCATGCTGTAGAATGGTAGAGTCAATTATTAGCTGCTCCTTACATCCCGTATGGTTTCGCCGGCATCCCTTTTGTTCTTCAGCAAGAACTTGATTGGCTTCTAAGTGTAAATTTAGTTTATTAGCGATGCATGCAGTGATTAATTTATAAAGTGTAGGTAGACAAGTGATTGGACGGTATTTAGAGGGATCTGTAGAATTTTCACATTTTGGTATCATAAATGTTACCCCTTTAGTTAGGAATTTTGGTAATTCGACTTCACCTTTTATGACTTCAGAAATAGCAGTGCTGAGCCTGTCATGTAATATGAATAACTTTTTTAACCAAAAATTATGAACTCCATCAATCCCCGCTGCTTTCCAGTTTTTCATTTTCCGTGTAACCTTTTCTAAATCTTCTCTACTTATTTCAGTAAACTCCATCTCATTAATATGTTCCCATTTAATTTCCTCTTCCTTTATCCATGTTGCCTGATGATTATAATCTGCATGTTTTTTCCAAATATTGGTCCAGTAGTCTTCAAGAGCGTCAGCTGTTGGTGTGATTCTTTCCTTTATTTCGCTTTGGTTTGTACATTTGGGTTTTCCTAGGTTTCTGTAAAACAATTTCTCATTCTTCAGGAACAGGCGTGTTGTCTTCCTTACGCTGCAGTGCTTTTTTATATCTCCTTAGCCGCTGTGTCTTTAATGATAATTTTTGTTTCAATGTGTTCTAGATATTCTTCCGGTCTTCTGTTGCATTTTCATGTGTGGAATGAATTTGATTCTTTTGAATATTTCTTCTACTTTCCTAGTTAGTTTTTCTGATCTATTATTATTTGAGATATATTGCGTTACCCTACCAATATCCTTTCTTAATTTTTCTATATCTTTTTCAATTCTAATTTGCCAGGCAGGTTTTTTGCACTTTTGATTCTTATTGTTATTCGGTTTTGCTTGTGGTTCGATTTTGTGTCCTAACTGTTTGCAAATAACTAATGCGCTGCAGTATATTAATGTATGTATGTATGTGATATCTGATTTATCTGTAATTACTTGTCCTAAAATATTGTTGTTGAAGATGCTAATTATTTGGTGTAGTTTTTTATCTTCTCTCAGTCGCGGTAGCCTAGGTCGTGTAGAAGGGTCAGTTCCTGTGTATTCAGTGAGTGCTGTTTGTAATTGTTCCGTTAATTCTTGAATAAATAAATCTGACTGAGGTTCGGAGGTGTTTACTCTTGGGATAGATAATGTTGGTATGTGGGATGTCGAGGATGTCTGGGTTGTATGATCGAATAGTGTGAGTAATTCAGGCGATTCATTTGTAGAGGTAATGGTACTTCGAAGTGAGCTTAAAGGCAAGTTTTCTTCAGAACTAGAATTATACGTATGCGTTAGTAGAGTTGGTTGACTATGATGTGAAGTCTGTAGCCTCATGTCTTCTGCAGCATCGATGTTGAGTTGCTCCCTGACTTCAAGCTTTATTCGGTTTAAGGTATCATCAGATAGTAGTTTATTTCTTAATATCACCCTGTATTGGTCTGCCACCCTTTGCTCTGTAACATTTATGTTCGGATACTTTTGTCTGAATTGGTCGTAGAGGTTCTTACAATACATAGTACGATCTGTATCTAACTTGGTGATGTAGTAATATGTACGCATGATAAAGGTATTTATTTCATCTCCCCACCTCATGCGGACTCTGGGTTTACCAGCCTTGGTGGTCGCAGGATTCGTGGCTGGTGCCTCCTGCGAAACAGCCAAGGTTGGAGTAGCTGTGAAAACTATCCGGACTATTTGTGAGGGTGAGCTCACTTTGTTCGGGATTCCCGCTAAGGCGGCGGGTTCCCCCGGCAGAGGGCCGCCCACCTAAACCCTCGCCACCGATGGCTCGTATGCTGTGGCGCCCAGCATCGGCTCCAGGCGCGCCCCGGCGATCGCCCCCGGGAAGCGGCAGTATACGTAATTTTCTGTTTCTTAACTCCATTATAATGGGTATGCTATGGCCTTGTTGGTCACTCGCACAGTAATTGCGTTTGCGAATGTCCGCCCCCTACGTGGCTTAGATGGTTAAGCACGGACGTAAGGTTAGACTATAGGGGGATTATTATTATTATTATTATTGTATGTAGGCTGGAGAGAAAAAGTCGAAAGGTTTTGGGCGAACTTAAGACGTATGACTGGTAGGATGTGGCGCAGGACCGACCTAGATGAAGACACTTTTTATCGGAGGCCAAGGCTCACTTTGGGTCACTGAGCCAACCTAGTTAGTTAATTAAAATCTAGAAAGTATACAAAAACTAATTGTTTATTTTTTGCTCACCTGTTATTGTTGTGATCGGAAAATTGTATGGTTTCTATTACTTGTGAGAACTAGTGCGGATTAGCTGCAGGTAATCTAAAATCTATTGCACTTTCATTGTCATCATAGGCCTTTTCATCCATAGCAGATGTTTGAAAGCAGCATCGCGCGGTGTGGTGACATCACAGCTGCGCTCGTGGCTGTATAGACCTATGCGGGAGTGAATTTTCCGTCCGCATTTGCAACACGTGTATTGAGCGCTGCTACGATTGGGGTGGCAGGCCAACCAGGCCTTGTCATATTTATCTAGACCCTCCGACACGATTATTCTTTAAGTCAAACGTACTCGTATTATAATAATTGAACTTTATGCCACAATAAAAATACTCGATCCCCTTTAAGGTGACGGGTAGGGCACACTAGCGACGCCATTCTAGTAGAATGGCGTCGCTAGTGTGAGTGTGAATCCGGTCAGTCTACTACTTACTTGGTATAGTATACCAAGTAAGTAGTAGACTGACCGGATGGTGCAATTGGTAGTGACCCTGCCTCTTACGCCAAAGGTCGTGGTTTCGATCCCCACCCTGGACAAACATTCGTGCGATGAACACTTGTGTTTGTTCAGTGTCTGGGTGTAATATATGTATTTAAGTATATATTTGTGTTCCTCTGTTGTCTGATATCTGTAACACAAGTGCTTACGCTACTTAGTACGGAATCAGGTCAATGTATGAGATATTGTGAGAATTATTATTATTATTATTATTATAGTAGTTTAAAGGCAGTTAATACACTCATTTGGTCGGAATTAGTATTTTTTATTGATGATGGGTTTTCTCTTGGCTTCATATTGAACTCTTAGAGTTGAGAAGGAACCAACGATGGAGCGAGCTTACCCAAAAAAATATTGGAGTTGTAATCGCTGGGAAAAACAGACGCTGGCAGGGCGTTCAACTCCTTGGCTGTGTTCATCACGAAGGAGGAGGAAAAGCGCTTTGTATGCATTGGAGGAATATTCACCAAGAGGGGATGATATCCCCCAGTTCCCCGCGTTCTTGATGGTAGAAAGGGAATGGTGGAATGAGTTCATGCAGCTCAGCAGCACACTCGCCGAAGTACAGTCTGTAAAAAGCAGACAGGCAAGCTATTTTGCGTCCCTGGGCTAGACTGTGGAGCTTAGTTTTTACTAGCTTCTCATCACCAATTAGCTAGGGCCAAACCATTAATTAGAGTCCGCCCAATAAGTCTCGCGGCAAAGCATGGGATAAAAATTTTAGATTCTTTGTGTCTATGAATGTTGATGATGACTGAAGCGCACTTTTCAAAAGACTTCTTTCACTTCTCAATTAGTTATTATAACAGTTTTGTAATTGATCTTCTCATCAATATAAACTCAATATCTACTTGTTAAAATATTAATTCATGTTAAACTCATAATACCACAACATTAACCACAGACCACAAAGTAAATATGGGGACTATTTTATAAATTGTCATTGAAAGAGTGCAATAACTGTTTTTGGCAGTCTACAGTGGACTCTACTCACAAACTAAGTAGAAGATACTATGGGCTTCGGTTTTTCGAATTGATAATTCGAAGTTAAGCACGATTTGAGCATACAATTTGACAGTTGAAGTATGACTCAACTGTCAAAGTTCGTACCTAAGTCGTACTTAACATCAAATTCTCAACTCAGAAACCGGCCCTATGACTCTACTCCTCTGCTGTCGTAGTTTGCCAATTTTAAGTTTAATTATTAAAAAAGTGAATATTCAACAGTCGAATTTACTCACAGTTACTCAATAAAACGCCGGTGTTTGGCGTTTTATCGCTCTGCGGATTCTGCTACTTAAACGCCATCTCTGGTTTTACAGTGACAGTAACAAGTTTTTCGCTGGAATGTGCCATTTGAGTTGACGGAAAAACGTCACAGAGTGATAATCAGCTCTGACACAGATTCTATACGGGTGCTGTAGAGAAAGAACCCCCAATACTAATGGCTTCGCGCAGGCTTTCTATGAAAAGGCACAGTATGTTTATAGGGTGCATGTCTATATGGCTTCCGCACATTTCCGGAAGTAAAAAAAATGTGTCGAACTTGATTCAACAGATTAAAAAAAAATACAACAGATTTTTAACGCGCCGTTTATGAATTCGGCCCGCATTTTTTAGTAAATGCCCCTCTTCAACGTCATTTGTTTAGCCAAAACCATGTCGCATTGTAATTTGGTCTGCTTGTCGGATTACGTCGCAGCCTTCGATTCAGCGATAAAGGATTAAAAGGTTTCCCTTGTCAGACGTCACCGCGGCTCGATGGTAGCCTCGACCTAACTTCAAACTTGTCGCCTCGACCGCAAAGTAATTAGAGAAGGTCGGCACTAACTAAAATTGATATAAGAGTTCGTTGACCTACGTAGGCAGTATATTTTATCTTGTCTTGCTCTGTAAATAGACCGTGGAGAGCCACGCCTTCGGCTGTATGTGACGGCTCGCAAACGGAGCAGCAGTGTGCTGTGTTTCGCTGCGTAAGTGAGGTTACCGGAGGCCCATTCCGGGGGAAAGGAGGGTTTTGTGGTTGGCAGCGCACTTTATTTTATTTTATTCGGAAGACCAACAGCTGTCATAATACAGTAGGCATTTACAATGAATATCTTAAAGCTAATAACATGTCTTCACTGATAGTAACACCACTGGTGTCGCAAGTGGCCATGAGCAGCGGCAATCGCTAACCATCAGGTCATCCGTGTGCTTGTCTGCCACCTGTCACATAAAAATGTCTGTTTCTGTAATCACGCCGAGATAAATTTATGTATATCACGTATGTGTGCGTAGCTTGTTTAGCACGCGGTGTAGGCAGCCAGCGTTCTGTATCTACGATATTTGTCTGTGATATGTCTGTTTGTATCGATCTGGATGTTTCCATGTAATATAAGTCCTGTACCTAATTTTTTTAATGATACGTGGCAGACACGTATTATAGTTAGATTTTATGTGCACACTTGTCCTAAAATATTTGTTGTGAAGATGCTAATATTTGGTGTCTTAGTTTTTTTATCTTACTCAGTCGGTTAGCCTAGGTCGTGTAGAAGGGTCAGGTCCTGTGTATTCAAGTGAGTGCTGTTTGTAAATTGTTCGTTAATTCTTTAATAAATAAATCTGACTGAGTTCGGACCGGTGTTTTACTCTTGGGATAGATAATGTTGGTATGGGATGTCGAGGATGTCTGGGTTGTATGATCGAATAGTGTGAGGAATCAGGCGATTCATGTAGAGGTAATGGTACTTCTGAAGTGAGACTAAAAGGCAAGTTTTCTTAGAACTAGAATTAATACGTTATGCGTTAGTAGAGTTGGTTGACTATTGATGGGAAGTCTGTAGCCTCATGTCTTCTGCAGAATCGAGTTGAGTTGCTCCCTGACTTCAAGCTTGATGCGGTTTAAGCGGTATCATTCAGATAGTAGCTTTATTTATAAATATCACCCTGTATTGGTCTGACACACTTTGCTCTGTAACATTATGTTAGGATACTTTTGTCTGAATGTCGTAGAGGTTCTTTACAATACATAGTACGATCTGGATCTAACTTGGTGATGTAGTAATATGTACGCATGATAAAGGTATTATTCATCTCCCCACCGTCATGCGGACTCTGGTGGTTACCAGCATGTGGTCGCAGGATTCGTGGCTGGTGGCTCCTGCGAAACAGCCAGGTTGGAGTAGTGTGAAACTACCGGACTATTTGTGAGGGTGAGATCACTTGTTCGGGATTCCCGCTAAGCGGGGTCCCCAGGCAGAGGGCCGCCCACTAAACCCTCGCCACGATGGCTCGTATGACTGTGGCGCCCAGCATCGCTCCAGTGCGGCCCCGGCGATCGCCCCCGGGAAGCTGCAGTATACGTAATGTTCTGTTCTAATCCATTATAAGGGAGTGCTATGGCCTTGTGGTCACTCGCACAGTAATTGCGTTTGCGAATGTCCGCCCCTACGTGGCTTAGATGGTTAAGACGGACGTAGGTTTAGACTATAGGGGATTATATTATTATTATTAGTGTAGGTAGGCTGAGAGAAAAAAGTCGAAAGTTTGGCGAACTTAAGGAAGTATGATGGAGGATATGGCGCAGGACCGACATAGATGAAGACACTTTTTATCGGAGGCAAGGCTCACTTGGTCACTGAGCCACCTAGTTAGTTAATTAAATCTAGAAAGTATACAAAAAAACAATTGTCTATTTTGCTCACCTGTTATTGTTGGGATCGGAAAATTGTATGGTTTATTACTGTGAGAACTAGTGCGGATAGCTGCAGGTAATCTAAAATCATGCACTTCATGTCAAGCATAGCTTTTACCATAGCAGTAGTTTGGAACAGGCATCGCGCGTTGTGGTGACATCACAGCCTGCGCTCGTGTCTGTTATAGAACCTATGCGGGAGTGAATTTCCGTCCGAATTTGAACACGTGTATTGAGCGCTGCTACCGATTGGGGTGGCAGGCAAACCAGGCCTTGTTCATATTTATCTAGACCTCCGACCTCGATTATTCTTTAATGTCCAAATGTACTCGTATTATAATAATTGAACTTATCCACAATAAAAAATACTCGAATACCCTGAAGGTGCCGGGTAGGGCACACTAGCGACGCCATTCAGGAGATTGGCGTCCGCTCGTTGTGAGTGTGAATCGGTCAGTCACAAACTTACTTGGATAGTATTTACCAAGGAAAGTCGTAGACTGGCCGGATGGTGCCAATGGTAGTGACCCTGCCTCTTACGCCAAAGGTCGTGGTTTCGATCCCAACGGACAAACATTCGTGCGATGAAACTTGTGTTAGTTCAGTGTCTGGGGAAATTATGTATTAAGTATATAGTTGTGTTCCTCCCCTGTTGTCTGATATCTGTAACAAAAGGCTTACGCTATATACGGAAATCAGGTCAATGTATGAGATATTTGTGAGACTTATTCATTATTATTATTATATAGTAGTTTAAAGGCAGTTAATACACAATCATTGTCGGAATTAGTATTTTTTTATTGATGAGGGTTTTATCGTGGCTTGCATATGATCTTAGAGTTGAGACAGGAACCAAAACGAATGGAGCGAGCTTACCCAAAAAAATATGGAGTTTAATCGCTGGAAAAAACAGACGCTGGCAGGCGTTCAACTCCTTGCGCTGGTTCATCACGAAGGAGGAGGAAAAAGCGCTTTGTATGCATTGGAGGGAAATATCACCAAGAGGGATGATATCCCCCAGTTCCCGCGTCTTGATGGTAGAAAGGGAATGGTGGAATGAGTTCTGCAGCTCAGCAAGCACACTCGCGAAGTACAGTCTGTAAAAAGCAGACAGGCAGCTAGTTTGGGTCCTGGCTAGACTGTTGGAGCTTAGTTTGTACTAGCTTTCTCATCACCAATAGCTAGGGCCAAAACCATTAATTAGAGTCCGCCCACTAAGTCCGTCGGCAAAGCATGGAATAAAAAATTTAGTTTCGTTGTGTCTAATCGAATGTTGATGATGACTGACCGCGCACGTTTTCAAAAGGGAACTTCTTTCACCTCTCAATAGGTATTATAACAGTGTGTAATTGATCCTTCTCATCAATATGACAATCAATATTAATTGTTAAAAATTAATCATGTGTAAACTTGCATAATACCACACCATTAACCACAGACCAAAAAGTAAATATGGGGATATTTTATAAATTGTCATTGAAAGAGGGCAAAACTGTGTTGGCAGGTCTTACAGTGGACCTCTACTCACAAATAAGTTAGAAGATAATCTGGGCTTCATTTTCGAATTGAGTAATTCGAGTTAAGCACGATTTGAGCATACAATTTTGACAGTTGAAGTATGACTCAACTGTCAAAAGTTCGTACCTAAGTCGTATTAACATCACATTCTCACTCAGAAACCGGCCTATGGACTCTACTCCTCTGCTGTGTTAGTTTGACAATTTTAAGTTTAATTATTAACAAAAAGTGAATATTTAAACAGTCGAATTTACTCACAGTACTCAATAAAACGCCGGGTTTGGCGTTTTATCGCTTGCGGATCTGCTACTTAAACGCCATTCTGGTTTTAAGTGACAGTAACAAGTTTTTCGCTGGAATGTTGCCATTTAGTTGACGGGAAAAAACGTCACAGAGTGATAATCGTCTGACACAGATTTCTACGGGTGCTGTAGAGAAAAGAACCCCCAATACTAATGGCTTCGCGCAGGCTTTCATATGAAAAGTGAACAGTATGTTTATAGGGTGCATGGTCTATATGGCTTCCGCCACATTTCCGAAGTAAAAAAAATGTGATCGAACTTGATTCAACAGATTAAAAAAAATTACAACAGATTTTTAACGCGCCGTTTATGAATTCGGCCCGCATTTTTAGTAAATTGCCCCTCTTCAACGTCATTTGTTTAGCCAAAACCATGTCGCATTGTAATTTGGTCTGCTTGTCGGATTACGTCGCAGCCTTCGATTCAGCGATAAAGGATTAAAAGGTTTCCCTTGTCAGACGTCACCGCGGCTCGATGGTAGCCTCGACCTAACTTCAAACTTGTCGCCTCGACCGCAAAGTAATTAGAGAAGGTCGGCACTAACTAAAATTGATATAAGAGTTCGTTGACCTACGTAGGCAGTATATTTTATCTTGTCTTGCTCTGTAAATAGACCGTGGGAGAGCCACGCTTCGGCTGTATGTGACGGCTCGCAAACGGAGCAGCAGTGTGCTGTGTTTCGCTGCGTAAGTGAGGTTACCGGAGGCCCATTCCGGGGGAAAGGAGGGTTTTGTGGTTGGCAGCGCACTTTATTTTATTTTATTCGGAAGACCAACAGCTGTCATAATACAGTAGCATTTACAATGAATATCTTAAAGCTAATAACATGTCTTCACTGATAGTAACACCACTGGTGTCGCAAGTGGCCAGAGCAGGGGCAATGCGCTACACATCAGGTCACGTGTGCTTGTCTGAACCTGTCACATAACAAAATGTCTGTTCGTAATCACGCCGAGATAAATTTATGTATATCACGTATGTGTTGCGTACGTGTTTAGCACGCGGTGTAGGCAGCCAGCGTCTGTATCTCGATATTTGTCTGTGATATGTCTGTTTGTACGATATGGATGTTTCAATGTAATAATAAGTCTGACCTAATTTTTTTAATGATACGTGGCAGACGTATATAGTTAGATTATGTGCACAATTACCTATTTGTTAGACGTGTGTAACTCTTTACTGAAACGACTCGGCGATCCGACTCAGCAAATGAGACACTGTTCCGAATTCTAATGTTCGCTGCGAACGTATCATTCGACTCAATGGTCTCGGAGTTCCGAGTGGCCGATGATGATCCGCATGGAGCGGAATGCTCCGAATGAGCTGAATGATCCGAATGAGCTGAATGATCCGAGTGAGCCGAATCCTCCGAATGATCCGAGTGAGTCGAATGATCCGAATGATCGGAATTCAGAGCGAAAGAGTAAGCCTGGGCTGTCGGGAGTGGAATAAGAACGAAGCTATAGTATAGCTTCGGGGTGGAATAGGTAACCGTCTTTCCAATGTATTACGCGGGAGAAAAGAGATAGTAGATTACATGGCAGCACAGCAGGAAAATATTGATCAATTATTCATTCGTAAAAAATAATTAATCACGAGTCTATTGAGAGTGATGTTCGAATGATTTCAAATGAAGCGTCACTGTTCCGCATCTTGCACGATCCAGATGCAAATGTTCCAATCTTTGTAAAAGATACGTTTATTGCCAGGTCTGCATACTGACATATACCAGTCTACGGCCAGGCAGATATTTAATAGAGCCATATTAAGAAGACATTTATGAAGGCCATGAGGTAGTAAATTAAGCCGGATAGAAATTATTTAAAGTGTATGTGTTGTTGCACCAAACCTGATGACGTACATAGGTCGCTGTGCGCGATGTACCTAAGTCATAGGTGCGCCGCGTGGCGGCTCACAGTGCATTTGTCGGAAACACTCGCGATCGGGATGCATTCGAACATTTATTATCATTAACATTTAATCCTTACTTGTAGATGTTATCTTTAATTGTGACGATTGTCTAACACAATAGTACAAAAAACAATATTATTTTCGCTCTCCGGACTTTTAACAATCACCTGCAATCCCGCAAACTTACATTATGTTTCCCTTATATGTGAAGTATTGCGTCTATAAATGCTCGTAAGATGATAAGTGTCTCTGAGTTCCTGTATGTCAACGCGCTTACTTTCTTACATGGCAGAAAATATAGATTCATAGACGTAGCATAAAATTTTACGAAGTGGATGGGTGGTAATATTAGCCGACAGAAATGACAAGCAGTTGAGCCGTGAATTCCTTGAGTGGAGACCGCGACTCGGGCAGCGTAGTGTAGGACGCCTGCGACAAGGATGGGATAATGACATTTCGAAGGCCTGGCTGGTGTGGCTGGAGAGAGTAGCCGAAAATCGGAGCCAGGTGGCGTGCATGTGGGGAGACCTAAATCCAGAGTGGACGAGGTGGTTGCTGATGATGATTATGTAAATGAGAATAAATGTCACCTGTTTCAGAGGTGATGCTATTTCTAGGTGGACTTTCTAAGCGAGTAAAATTGCGTTAAGTTTACAACTTGAATGCCCGATTATCATTTAAGCCAATATACGTTCAGTGATGCGTACATAGGCCTCCACAAAGTTCTCAACACGGATAGGGCCTGTGCCACCCGCATCATGGATTTCGCGCAATCTTCACCAGAGGACTGTATGGTCCTCCACCTTGGGGAGGGCCTGCCACGGCTGCGATTTCATGTACGTGGCTTCCACTCGAGGACCTCTCGCCCCAACGGGCGTCTGTTCTCCCTATTTTCGCAATGTGCCCTCTGCCATGCCACTTGATGCATGATACCGTTTGGATAGTCTCTGACGTGACCTTAGTTCTCTTGCGGATTCAATCATTTCTTATTAATCTTTCGATTATCTTCAAACCGGGAAGAAAATACTATGGTATTTATAACCCCTGGTTGTACGCTACACGCGTATCGCTATCGCGCCTGCATAGCCGCGGGTTTTGGCCGCCCGGGGCGGAAAAATATTTTGGCGCCCTCTTTTCATCCTGATCTTTGCCGCCCCTAAAAAAGTTCCGCCACCCCCCGTCCCTACTACGCATGCTGAAAACTACTACCCGAGGTGTAGCGGTGTCGGTGGTGCCCCTTTCTTCCTAGACCCCCTAAGATAAAGCCAGATTTGGTCGCGCTTGCTCGTTTTTTCGCCCTCAAACAAATAAAAATAAATAAAATCTTATTCAATTTCAGGACCATACAGAAACACATGTATATCAAAATAGGTCATCTACTGCTAGTTCGGACATAAAATAATTATAACGGAACAATTACAATCCATTAAAAAGTTAAAATGGAAAGTGTATGTGTGTGTATGTCTGTTTGTTTAGTCGTTAATCGGCAAACGGAGCCACAAATGAAGGGAGGGAGAGGGACATGAGCTACTATGTGGCAAACGAATTCCACGTGAGCGAAGTAAATATCATCTAGATAATCAAATACTCGGCCTAATCATCCATCATCAGCCCATTTTAAGTCACCACTGATGGGGCACGGGCCTCCCTCAATCACATGAGGGGTAATGCCATACTCACAACGCTGCAGACGGGTTGGCGAGGGTTTTGATGTAAATGGCCAGAGTTTTCCTTACTCCGGGTGCTGAGGATCATGCCTAGCAGCTTACCTTAGTCGCGTTTTACGACACCTCGGTAAGATTGTAGGGTTGGGACTTATCTACTGCGGGACCACACGGCGCTCGGCCTCACTTGAACGAAATAAACTATAAAAAAACAAACAAACTTAAATCTGACTATTTCAGCAACCCGTGACCAAAATCCGATTATAAATCAGATGAAAAAACTTTTGTTTTTGAATGGAAACTCAGTTCGAGGCCAATATTTGCGTGACGCCCCCTACACTTAATTTAAACATTCAAAGGATTTTTAGCTATTTGTCAAATGCTGTGCATCAGGAAGCACATAGACTTCCGTTAGAAGCCCAGTAATAACTGTGGAATAAGTATGATGAAAGCAAGTTTATATGCGATATCTGCTGATAAAAAAACTGAAGTAGACAGACTCGAATGATGTTTATAATCCAGATACTTGTAGTATAAAATATATCTTCTCTATATAACCTTATAGTTAGTATATTTTATATAATTTGTGTAGCGTTATATGTATTATAGTAAGCGTAACATTCGCAATATTATTGAGGTATGATAACGTGTTTATTTATTATCTAGATATATGTCTTTATACTAGAAATTTAGTTAATCAATGTTTCAAATTCGAAAGGATTGCACCATTCTATCTAATGTCCTTTACCTGAAGGTTGTCTGGTAGAGATCGCTCCCAGCGATAAGACCGCCTAAATTGTACATTGTATCTCTGTATACCTAGCTTTTAAGTTTTGTATGTTGTGCAATAAAGAGTATCTATAGTATCTATCTATTAGTCATTCGAGTAATAAGTAGATTCGAGTAAGATCGTTGGGCTCGCCCCAAAGAGTCAGTTTTTTTTATAGTGACACAGTTTTTATAGTTTTATATTGGCTCTCCTCAGCCTGATGGTAAGCAAGAGAAGAGCCAGCGTTGCAATTACAAAGGAAGCGATGTCAGGCATCACCTCCGTTGGGATTAGCCATACTGGCTCGCGAGATGCTTCTTCATGCTTCGTTTGAAGGAATCCATATTGTAGGAAGGAAGAAATACATGCGTCGGCAACGAGTTCCATTTCTTGATGGTGCGGCAGAAATAGGAACTGCCAAATTTTTTATTCTGTTGGTTATTATAGATGGCAAAGAAAGATGGTAGGTCTGTGCATAAGAACGCTTACTTTATGAAATGCTAGTATCCATTATATATACTGTTGTAAAAATACCTTAGCAGTTAGTGCTGATACAAATATTGGAGAAATATTAATAAAAAATAAAATAAAATTAATCTTTATTTGTTCTCTCACATAACTCTCTCACATATTGAACTAATTTTAACCAGAAATTTCAATGATATTTGGCATTAACTACATATAAGACTCCCATGGACACTCACTACACCAGTGGAGTCACAAGTATGCTGCCAACCTTTAAACCCCTTTCCTCCGCATTGTGCCTCCGGTACCCTCACTGACTCAGCGAAACACAGCAGAGTGCTGCTTCACGCCAGTTTTCTTTGAGACCGTGGTATCACTCCGGTCGAGTTCACCCATTCATGCAAAACCGTGGCTCTCCCACGGTGAATTAATTTTAACCAAAAATTTCAATGTATTTGGCCTTAAAACTTTTAAGACACTTACCGAAAAAATACTAATTTAATTCTGTAGCATCGATATTTTATATTGCAGTACAGTATACGTCTCTTTGTTTTCATAGGTGCGCATAAATAAAAATTATTTCTAAAACCTACCATATCACACAAAAACCTACCTACCACATAAAAAGCAAAAACGAGACTCTAATGACATCTGACTAGCATCTCTATCGATACCGCTGAGCACTCGAGACGGTGTGATTGTTGGAAAGTGATACGCTTGTTGTATTCATGTTATAAAACGATTGCTAACTGATTGTGGGATGCGGACTTGTAAACGTCAGGGGTGCCACAACACTATTATTTACTTTTTTATCTATTCACTCTTTTCTTCTTCATAAATGTTTGTTAAACCTTTGCTAACGCGTAATTCGCGCAGTTTTAGTAACCAAGTTTTAATTTGAACTATCTGGCTATGGAATACAATAGGTATATATTCTTAGTGGTACACAAGCAAAAACACAAGTAATGAAATAATATGCATCTGATTATCTGAAAAATAACAATACTCGCTTGACGTGTCGGAACCACCTTCGTAACCAAAAGAAATTAATAGTTCTTGGTCCCTAATGCAATCTATGAGGACATATTTTGCACGAGACAATAATCGTAATTCGATTGTAAGATGGTCGCCATACCGACTACTGATTTATTGCGATTGTTTGTGTCAATTCATAAGATATTTTTTACAAATTTTATTGGTAATAACTATTTTAAGTTCTTGTTCAGATTAATTAAAAAAGTTTAATACTTGTTTTTTTGGAAGAATAAGAACACAAAAAAGTTATGATTTTTACAACTTAATATTTTTATTTGTAGAAAGTTGGATGCATATACGAAACGTTTGAACTGTACTATTTAACTTCAGATACTGAATGGACTATAGTTCATTATTATGAATGAAATTGCCGCCTGCCGCGATGTCTCTGCGTGTAGTTTTTTTTATGAACTGTAGGCTAACGCTTGACCACAATCTCACCTGATGGAAAGTAACGATGAGGTCTAAGATGTAACGCGTTTGCCTAGAAGATGCCTGTTCACTCTTGCCTTAAAGATGTCCAGATTGTAGTGGTCCGTAAAAACAGACCTTGGCAAGGAGTTCCATTCCTTAGCTGTCCGCATTATGAACGTGGAGGCGAATCATTTCGTATAGATTTTTTGGAAATGTTTACAATCGTCGCCTGACAACCCTGACCTGGCCAATCATGGCGGTCTGTAATTAGTTAATTTTTGTTTACAAGCGTTTTTTCCGCGAAGGCGAGCAGTAGAAAGTGCTCTAGTTCGCAACGGTCACAGCTCACTTGTTCTCATGTGATGTACTGTTTTCTACTGCCTCGATTACTGTTTAAGTTTGTTTGCAGTTTCGTAAATATGGTGCTGCCGTCCGCTAACTAATACACAGCGACTCCCTGTGGCTTAGCGACCTTTTATTTAGCGAACTGGAGGGTGGCTTAGTGGTTCAAAACGCGCCGTCCACACGGGGGATCGTGGTTCGAATCCGAGCATGCACCTCTGAATTTTTTTCAAATCTATGTGCATATTTCTACCAATAGCTCGGCAGAAGATGAGAGAAAATATTGTGAGGAAATCTTCACGAATCGTGCAGGTTTCCTATTAGTACCTTCTATCATCACTGAAATTCGAAAATGGTAATCGTCTGATTACCATTTTCTATTAAATATTTATCTCTGAAGCCTTAAATCGCCAATCCGGAAGTTTATTTATAACCGGCGCCAGGCAGTCGCCGTTGGATATAGGCCAGAAGAGGCGAGACGGGTCTTATGCCAAACCTTTCTTGAGCAAAAAGTTTTTCTGTGAAAAAAAAACCGCCTTCAAAACCACGCACTAAAAAGTGTGAAATAATATTTTTAACACATTATTCACCTCAAATAACATTTTATAACATACTCGAGAAAAGGTTTTACCGAAGTCGGCGCCCTATACTATCTTGTAATTTAATACAACATTCAATTATTCAACAGGGATTAGGCGCCGACTTCGGTAAAACCTTTTCTCGAGTGTACTGTAATAAAATGTTATTTGAGGTGTATAATGTGTTAAAAATATTAATAGGCCGGCAGTGCACTTGTGACGCCACTGGTGTTGCAGTTGTCTATTTTTTTTACATTATGGCAGACAAACGGGCAGACGGCTCACCTGATGGTAAGTGACTACCGCCGCCCATGGACTTCTGCGACACACGGGGGATCACAGATGCGTTGCCGGCTCTTAAGGGAGGAATCTTTTCTTGAAGGTCACCAGGTCGCATCAGTTCGGAAACATCATCGTTGGTAGCTGATTCCATATTTTTACTACGCGCGGTAGGAAGTGGCGTGAGAAGCGCATTGTGGTGGAATAAAATCCATCCAAGTGATGTGGGTGAAATTTGGAGTTCTGGTGTGATGTACGATGGTTTCCATGGTCGGCGGTAAACGTTTACCAGCAGGTTATCCGTCTGCCTGTCTGCCTTATATCACATACAAAAAAACCGGCCAAGTGCGAGTCGGGCTCGCGCACAAAGGGTTCCGTAGCAGCAAATATACATTATAAAGATTTTATATCATCGCGGATTTTTAAAGGTGTACAATACTGTAGTATATTTTTTGATCTATCTTATAAGGTTCAGGCCATCGTTTTCAGTGTAAGCACAATAACTTAACCAAAATTACAGTTAAATCAACCTATCTCAAAAACTATAAGAGATACTTTGATCAAACCAAAATCGTTGAAAGAGTTAATTAGCATGCATCACCTCTATTTTTTTTAGAATTTTATACCCCGTAGTTATAAAAATAGAGGGGGGGGGGACATACTTTTACGACTTGAGAGCTGATATCTCAAAAACCGTTCACTTTAAGAAAAATGTTTTTAGAAAAACTTTATATCATTTTAAAAGACCTTTCCATTGATACCCCACACGGGTATGTACATCGAAAAAAAAAAATTTCATCCCTCAGTTACATGTATGGGGGGCCCCACCCCCATTCTTTTTTTACTATTTAGTGTCATATTTTTGTAGCGGTTCATACAACACATATTCCCATCAAATTTCATCACTGTAGTACTTATAGTTTCCGAGTAAATCGGCTGTGACAGACGGACAGACGGACAGACGGACATGACGAAACTATAAGGGTTCCGTTTTTGCCATTTTGGCTACGGAACCCTAAAAACACGCAACACCAGTGAGTCACCCCCGGATTGGGCCTCACGCTGCGAAACACAGCTCTCGAGCATGCGCACGTTCAAGATTTCAATATATTTAGAGTTAGTATGTTTCAGATACTTTTCATCGCTGACCAAGAACTCAACTCAAATGTTAGATATTCAACAGTTCCGAGTTTGTTATCGTTCATCGTATCGAACATTATCGATAAGATCGACACGTGTCAACGTACTCATAATCGCGAACAATCCCAAAATGCTGATAGTAAACCTACTTCGTTAAATATTACTTTCAATCAGGAAATCACAATCCCTTCCTATATTCAAGTCCCGTGTCAAAACTCACTTCCTATCTCTATAAATATTATTTATATTCCTATCTCTATAATTATATTAGTCCTATAAACTATATATTGAGTTTACTCAAAACATACTACAAAAATATACTTCAGAATATGTAATCTTAATTGAATACACCATGCGCATCACCCTGTATGTTGCCATTTTTATGAGCGCTGCTATGGAGCCCAATTCTCGGTCTCGTGATATTTCTTTTCATACGACATATATCACTAAAACATAGTTTTTTTGTATGATTTTCAAGTGATATCCGCCATGTTTTTGAAATGTCACAAACCCGAGAATTGGGCTCCTGGGCAGCTCAGTGCGAGCGAGATGCATCGGCATAGGTACCTACGCAAATGGCTCGTAGCGCGTGGTCGTGTAGACAATAAGTATTAGAAGTAGTTATGTTATACTTTATTATTTTTATTTAGTTAAATAAGCGACACTCATGTGTAACCGTGTCAAGGACAAACCGGCAAGGTTTTTATGACACTCTTAATTTACATAATGTTATTGTAATTATTATAAATAAATGAAAAAAAAAATAGGTACACTGTTTTTTTCCTTGTCTCTTCTTCCTTTTTTATGTGGTCTCCTCTCAGTCATTTATACCTATCTATAAGAAATATTTATATTGAATTTTTGTTATAAATTATCTATGTATATATTATTGTATTATGTATTGTTTATTATTATTTATGTTATGTAATATTATTAATATATAAAATATGTATATTTCTGCGATTCTCAATTTCATTAGTTAAACTACTTTGCACCGCCTTCCCTTATTACGAATACGATATTTATTTCCTCTACCCAAAGGTTGTCTGGAAGAAATCGCTACAAGCGATAAGACCGCCTTATTGTACTGTCTGTTGCTGTTGTAACATGCTTGTATTTTATTTTTGTGCAATAATCTTTTACTGAAGTATGTTTTATAGAGTTTCGCATTGCGTTATAACTTTAATTAATTAAGACGGGAATGGACAACATTTCAAAATTGCTAAGCTCTGAAACAAAAAATACCAATTCTTTATTTACTTTTCTGCTGCTCGAATATATATTTATTCATTTTTTTATATTGCTTATTTACTGAGAAAAAAAATAAAAACTAAAAAACGTAAGATGACGTCATCGGACGGCAGAGTGTAAAATATTTCTTGGCTGAGCACATTATAGTTTTAAAATTACGAAATGCCAAACCCATGACATGCAACTGTCAAAAAAAAGACAACTTGTCAAAGTTGAATGAATGAATGACGTTGACAATGTTGACACTAGTATTATTTATCTTTGACAGTAGTACCTTTTTTTTTATTAAAACAATGATAAGCAAAGGAATATCGCTGTATTCAGCCGTCCGATGACGTCATTTGGCGCTTACGTCTATTTAGAATATAAAGAATTTCAACAATTATTTTTTGCATGAAAATGGACAAATTTTGAAAAAAGAAAAAATATGGGTTTGTTCATTTTATGTCTATTTTCATATAAAAAAACAATATGGACATGTTAAAAATATGAAATGTTGTCCATTACGGCTTGTGGGTGACCACGGCTGCTGTAACGTAGTCAAAACGTCAAGCAAAAAAAAAATATATGTGAGTACAAAAAATTGTACCTCATAATAAATTTTCAGTAAATCTCATACATTGACCTGATTCCGTAGGTGCTAAGTAACGTAGCTGAAGCACTTGTGTTACGGATATCTGGAAACAAAGAAATTACAAATGTATATACTTTAATAAATAATAATAATAATAACCTTCAATCGATTTCGGCTCAGGCGTGTGCGCAAACACAAGTGCACTCTCTATTCCCTTGTCCTTATATTCCGATGGTACACCAGTGTGACACGACGGGATACGGATCGGGCGCAGGACCAACGGCTTAACGTGCTTTCCGAGGCACGGGGGTACAAGACCGCCAACTTCCAGACTCAAAATTTCGTAACAGAAAATTTTGGCTCGACCCGGGGATCGAACCCGGGACCCAAAGCGCAGCCGTCGCTTTAAAGTGCGACGCACTACCCACTGCGCCAACGAGACACAACAAACACAAGTATTCATCCCACGAATGTTTGTCCAGGAAGACAGGGTCACTACTAAATGCACCATCCGGCCAGTTTTGCTGAAAATTGGTAGAGAGGTAGATAGATAGATATCTTATAACCAAGGTAGATATGTAGATCTATAGACTTAGAACCAAGAGGATATAAGATTGTTTGTTATAGAGGCTCAGTATATTGGCTCTCTTCAGCCTGATGGTAAGCAAGAGAAGAGCCCACGTTGCAATTACAACGGAAGCGATGTCAGGGCATCACCTCCGTTGGCACCGCCATACTGGCCCGCTAGATGCTTCTTCACGCTTCGTTTGAAGGAATCCATATTGTAGGAAGGAGGAAATACATGCGCAAGTAACGAGTTCCATTTCTTGATGGTGCGGCAGAAATAAGAACTGCCAAATTTTTTAGTCTGTGTGGAATGTTTGCCACTGTGAAGCGGTGACAGCGTTGTCCGGCGCGTGTAGTTCTGCGACGGAATAGGGCAGGGGCGGGATGAGGATAAATTTTCATCCTGAAAAATGTCAGGTTCCTATAGGATGAACAAAAACGAATACTATGCGGGCAACGCTGCGGGCGAAGGCTATTAATTATCCGAGTTATGGGTAAACAGTAGACCATTTAAGTTTTGTTAATCCGGTTGTATAAGACATAAGTTTGACATTCATTTTAAAAAAATCGTCCACGAAAAGAAATCTACAAAAAAATACTCCGAAGTTATAATAATATTTGTGTCTATCACATCAAAAAAAACCTTACTTCATTTGAAGCTTCGTGCATAACAATGTAAGTAATTTCATTTCATAGACGACTGGCTGAATGAACTTGAACAAATCAACCACAACACAAATCGATTTAAAAAGAAAATTCCCAACCTGTTCGACATTTCATAAAAGGAACACGCAATGTCAGGCCGGGACCCTGACCGGACATTGGTCAGTTGGCTGGAGCGGGTCAACGAACCCGATTACGCGTTCAAGATTGGAGGATTACGCGCATGCGCTGAATCACTCCCGGGAAAGCGCGACCGGAATTTGAAATTAGCACGTGACGGAACTATTCGTGGTCAACCTATTTTTTTAAATCGGTGCTTGGCGCCAAAATACATGAAATTGTAAAACAAAATTCTCAATCATGGATATTTTCTGTTGTCTATTTTCGCGAGTTGTTGATTCGAATTTCAAATTCCTTTCCTAGGTTAATTGGAGAGAAGGTTG
>CM032486.1:16611458-16650140 GCA_019059595.1 Marasmia exigua
TCTAGTTTAGTGTGTTTAGTATAGTATTTAGTTATATAGTCTAATAGGATTTAAGAATGTTGTTGTTAAATTTTGTTGGGAGAGTGGATGTAGAGTATGCATGTTTGCGTGCGTGTGGCTGCGTCCCCGCACCAGCCACTCCCCGCACCGCGACGCGTGTGTGCACGGGCTGCGTCCCGGCTCTGCGCGCCCCCCGCGCCCCGCACGGGCGCGATGGACGTTTCGAGAATAAAGCGTCATCAGTGCGTTGCTAGCTAGCTTGTGTTTTACTCGTGTCGCCCCACTACGCATACCTTACATAATGTATGATACTTTACTTTTTTTTTACCACGCTGCAATCCAACGCTCAAGTGGCAATGGGCAGGGCACATAGCAAGGAAAGACAGCCGTTGGGGCGGAAAGGTTCTCGAGTGGAGGCCACGTGCTGGAAGTCGCAGCCGTAGCGCCCCCCACAAGGTGGACCGACGAACTGGTGAAGATCACGGGAATCCATTGGATGCGATCTGTGTGGAGAACATTGGGGGAGGCCTATGTCCAGCGGTGGACGTCTATTGGCTCAAAATAATGATAATGATGATGATGACCACGCTTCAAACAAACAAATATTCTTGCAAATCTGTGGAAGTTCTTCGATCGATTATCACCTTAATGTCAATTACGTTTGGTGCAATATTTTTTTTTATCTGCCTTGATCTGACATTGATCTGACTCCGAGAAAGGTAGTTCAAGCACCTGTGTTACGGATATCAGAATCAACAGTCGAATTACAAATATATACATATAATACTTTTCTTTTGTAAATAAATACTTATAATACAACACCCAGACCAATACAAACAGACATGTTCATGCACGCAAATGTTTGTACTGTGCGGGGATCGAACCCGTAACCCTTGGACCAAAGGTAGCGTTCACTACCACTGCTCCAAACGGGTCGTCAGACTTGGGAATTATTTTTTATTATTTAGGAAATACTGATACTATACTTATTAATCAAATATGTTGCTGTCTGTACAAAGATAGCATATGTATTTATTTTGTTTTTTTTTATTATGATCCCAACACATCAGGCACGTCCTTAAAAATAAAACTTAAAATACATGCTTTTGTGCACCTATAATTATTTAATTACTTGATAGCTAGTTCAACCACTCAAGTGACTTAATAAAAATATATACATGTCGAATTGAGAACCTCCTTTTTTATTTTTTAAAGTCAGCTTATATTGTTGATAAATTGATTGATAATAATTTAAAAAAAAACTGCTTTCCGTGATGCTAATAATAATTACATTTATGTATTTGATAATGTGTAAGTATGTATGTTTAAAGTCTTCAGATTATTACTTATAATAACTTCCATATATATTATATATATATATATTCCATATTTTAAATATGTATAAGTAGTTATTAATATTTATTACATAATATCATATTTTGCCGCCACAAATTTTCTGCTTCGCCCAATGGTTGACTGGTAGAGAATGCTGTAAGGCATTAAGTCCGCCAATTGTACTTTTTTTTTTACTTTGTGCAATAAAAAAATTAATAAATAGCACTTAAATAAGGCCAATGGACTTTGATTAATAATATTATTGAAAAGGATTCCAAAAAAGGAATAGAGTAAGTTCTGTTTACTCTACGAACACGTCTTGCTGTTGCATTACAATCACTCATACGAGTTATGATTTATACCCACGTTTTAATAGAAAAGTGAAATTTGATATCACGAAAAAATATTATGAAAGTTTAATGTTGGTTGTACGTGATGATAGCTCAGTGGATCGAACGTGCGCCTTCTTAGCGAGAGGTTGAAGGTTCGAATTCGTGCTAGCAAATCTGGATTCTTCAGATTTATGTGCATATTTACCGACATACATACTGACGACCCGATTGGAACAGTGGTAGTGAAAGCTGCCTCTGATACAAGGGTTGCGCGTTCGATCCCCGCACAGTACAAACATTTGTGTGCATGAACATGTTTGTTTGTATTGGTCTGGGTGTTTGCTATGTATTATAAGTATGTATTTACATAAGAAAAGTATTATATGTATATATTTGTAATCCCACTGTTGATTCTGATATCCGTAACACAGGTGCTTGAGCTACCTATCTCGGAGTCAGATCAATGTATGTGGTGTTGTGAAATATTTATTTATTTATTAATCTTCGTACGAACAAATCGAGTCGACCATAAACAGTATATTAGTTTAATAACAATAATATTAAAGTAGATTAGAAGGCTTGTAACCAGATAGGAAAAAGTAAGTTTCTATTTGCTTTCTTAGTCGTTCCCTGTGCGCCTGCGATTGTGGTCAGCTTTCATACTAACACTTCGATTATTGACAATGAATTAACAATGATATTGAAATCAACTACAAAACTATTTTAACAATATACTGTACAATTATTGTACATGTGTCTTTATTTAAGTTCTTTCTACATAAGAATATAATACGAAATTGATTTGTTCGACTGGTTTTTTATTAATTGTTGAAAATAAATTAAGAATTGATCATCATAATCATTGGTCGCCACCGTGATCTATCCATGGCTTCTCGCATCCAGCTCTTGCCAACCATCCTGAGCAGATCGTCCCTCCACCTAGCCAGAGGGCGCCCTACATTACGTTTGCCAAGACGCGGTCTCCACTCTAGAACTCGTTTACCCCATCGGTTGTCGGTTCTGCGGCTAATATGACCAGCCCACTGCCACTTAAGCTTGCTAATCCGGTGAACAATGTCGATGACTTTGGTTCTCTGCCGGATCACCTTTTTATTGGCCCCTTTTTTATCGCCAATGCACATTTGATTTAATCCCCCAACCGATTTCGGTTAATGCGGCTAATCTCATCTACGATCAGCCACTTAGGCAGGACATATTATAGTGCTTAAGTGTGTGCGCAAACACAAGTGCACTCTCTATACCCTTGCCTTCATATTCCGATGGACACCAGTGTGACACGACCGGAGAGGGATCGGGCGCAGGACCTAACGGATGAACGTGCTTTCCGAGGCACGGAGGTACAAGACCGCCAACTTCCAGACTGCGGGCTGACACTGAGAATTTCTTAAAAGAAAAACTCAGGTACTTACAAATTTAGACCTGTCCCGGGGATAGAACCCGGGACCCCAAGCGCAGCCGTCGCTTTAAAGTGCGACGCACTACGCACTGCGCCAGTCTTAATATCAATTCAGCAAAGACAGACAATAGTAAACTGAAGTGTGGCAGTCTGTACTGAAAAAAACTCCTAATTCGCTCCTGCTGTAAATGCTTATACATAGTCCCATTAACATTCAAACATTGCAAGTTAAATAAAAGCTGGCAAAAAGACCGACAAACCCCCATTCGTTAACGCGTTCGCGATCTGTCTTCTCGACGTCTGGACACGTTAAGTCACTTCACTTATCTTGCCGTCGCCTTTGCTTGTCTGTGGTAGAGATGTGACTCGACTCGATTTTTACTCGAGTCAGTTACTATCGGCAACTCAGAGACAACAATTAAAATATGATCAATAAATGTGGGATGGGGTTTCAAAATAAATCCAAGGAATCAAATAAATATTTCTATATTTAATTATCATTAACCCAGAGAGCAATGGAGAGTCTCCCTACGTGATCGTATCAGAAATGATGAGATCCGCAGGAGAAGTAAGGTTACAGACATAGCCCAAATGATTGCATGCCTCAAGTGGCAATGGGCAGGGCACATAGCGAGGAGAACAGACGGCCGTTGGGGCGGAAAGGTCCTCGAGTGGAGGCCACGTACAGGAAGTCGCAACCGTGGCAGGCCCCCCACAAGGTGGACCGACGATCTGGTGAAGATCGCGGGAATCCATTGGATGCGGGTGGCACAGGACCGATCTGTGTGGAGAACATTGGGGGAGGCCTATGTCCAGCAGTGGACGTCTATTGGCTGAAATTATGATGATGATGATGATTTAATTATCTTCTTAAAGCGTCGTCTTTACATCGTCGGCCGTCTTCTATCTCACTCTCGTACGTCATTCTAATTCAAACATCGATCTCTTACACGTTCCTAGCCATGCATCTACCGATCACCAATCCCACATAACTGATAAATATCCTAATTATCGCCAACCGTGGTAATCCAAGGTTAGTTTTTAGGTTTTGGGTATTTTTGAAAATGAAAGCAAAGCTTAGGTTTTTTTCGACCAAACGTTCATCGGTCAAATGTAAAAACATCAATGGTTTGTTCGACAAAACCTACCTATTGGGGCCAATTGTGTAGTCGACCAACTAAATAATTACCAAAAGTTTATCGGCCTTGTGCTAAGCGCCCAGATAAATTTCGGCCCCCTGTGCTGAGTGAGGGTACCGCAGGCCCAATCCTGGGGAAAGAGGGGTTTAAAGGTTGGCAGCGCACTTGTGAATCCACCGGTGTCGCGGGTGTCCATGGGTGGCGGCAATCGCTTAACATCAGGATCACCTGATTCTGCTCGTCTATCACATAAAAAAATCGACTATGTGTGAGTTTTGAAATAACGGTCAATATGTGACAGTAAATAAAGTGTTAAAAATATTATTTAACAATTTTTAGTTTGTGAATTTTGAAGGCGGTTCCTTTTTCGTTGATATTTTTTTAAACTTAAAGTTTTCAAACATTGTTCAAACTTAAACTAAAAGTGCGACTTCGCCACTGCCTTATTTATTATGTGTCACTGCGCTGAATAAAATACATTAAAAGTCTAGAACTATATATTTTTTTCTATTAGGTACATATCGATTTTTGATAAACGGGGACCTGAATTGACGTAATGTTTGCCCTTACCGCCAAATCATCGAATGGATCTTTTCACTAGTCTATGGTATCGCAAGTGGCACGTCAGGTGTTCTCAGCGAGCTGTCTCATTGTCTCTGGGAGCAGTGGAGCGGACGTAATGCTACACGGGTTACTGGAGCGTTGTCTATGCATAAGGTTGTCAAAAGTAGCTGTCTGCATCATCATCAACTTGTGACTATATCAATCAGCTGATCACTTTTGTATGCGAAGAGGATTTTTTTAAATGCACCATATGTTTCTTAAAGAAAAATGAGTTTATTCATGTATATGAACTCATCATAGGCCTTTTATAACAGATGTCACGTTCAGGGTGTTCATCTGCATACGAGAGTTGACGGTATACTTTACAATCCATCCCTGTATATAAACTACCCTTAAAATATTAATACTAATAAAAAGATAAGGGTGTATAAAACATTTCACAATAAACTGACAGCCCTAGCTATGTCACTGCTCCAATAATAATGAAAGTCATAATTCTAGTCGCTGTCTCAATAATTAATGCTAATATGAAAGTGTACTTTACTTCTATTAATGAATGAGCACCCATTTTAATTATTTAGCGGAAGCATAAATAACAGACCCATCATCATCTATAATCTATCGTTTTGGTATAATTAATTAGGTTTTTAGACTTTTTTTTTTTGTATGGATTTAAATACTGAACGCCTTTGTCTCGTTCATAATAAATTTGCTTTTATTGTTATGTAATAAAATTTAACGCAAATCGGTTTAAACTCAGTTGGAGAAAAAATCTCTATGAGTTTTTTATTAAAATGGGTTTTTAAACCTTTGTAAGCCAAAACGTGTTTTTTTTTCTTCTTTCGGAAATGTTGTATTGTTTTTTTTTTTGTTTCAATGAGGGTTTTCGCGTGTGAAAAATCCGCTAGATGGCGTACTGTTGGACTGAGGTCCAACATCAACCGCATTGGTTGTTTAGTTTGTCAAATTGTCATTTAAACAGATCACGTTTAAAAATAACCAATGGATTTTTCACACGCGAAAACCCTCATTGTCAAAAGTGCTCTACAGTACCGGTGTGAAAGCCTGTGCTGTGTTTCGCTGCGTGAGTGAAGGTACCGGAGGCCCAATCCGGGGGAAAGGGGGTTCAAAGGTTGGCAGCGCACTTGTGACTCCACTGGTGTTCATGGGCGGCAGCAATCGCTTACCATCAGGTGATCTGCTCGTCTGCCACCTTTCACATAAAAAATAAAAAAATAACACCGTTTTAGCTAACAAAGGTTTATTTGAACGTTTGTGAATAAAAGCTAAGATTTAAAGATGACTTTAAACTCTAATTCATCTGTTTGATAAGAAAATTTCGACCAGTAAAGTAAAGTATCAGCCTATAGCTGTCCCACTGCAGAGCAAAGGCCTCCATAATAGAAATCAAGTCATCGCTACTATGATGGGATTAGGCTTAATCACCACGCTTGCCCAATGCGCATTGTTGATCACATACCAGAGCTATGTTCGAAAAATTCGAAACACACTTTTTGCTCGACCCAGGAATCGAACCCAGGACCCCGAGATCACGGCCCAGTGCTTAAACCACTAGACCAACAGGGCGTCATTGCATTAGTAACCATCACCTGTCTCTAATTTAATACGTAACATCCCGCTAGCGGTACCGGCGCGCGCGCACGTGTGTCGCATATATATACAACTGTGATCAACGGCTTAAGAAAGTCATGCATTTAAACGTAAACTTTACCGGAGCTTATTTAAGTTACTAATAGGTAAATAGGTGGCAGACGAGCAGATGGATCTCCTGATGGTAAGCGGTTGCCGGCACCCGTGGACACCCTCGACACCAGTGGACTCCTAAGTGCGCTGCCAATCTTCAAACCTTTCCCCCCCGGATGAGGCCTTCAATACCCTCACTCACGCAGCGAAACACAGCATAATGCTGCTTTACGCCGGTTTTCTGTGAGGCCGTAGTATCACTCCGGTCGAGTCAGCCCATTCATGCCGAAGCGTGGCTCTCCCACAAGCTCCCTAGTGTGGTATTTTTGTAGTTAAAAAATATGACCCTTAGTGATCTGATATTTATTGACACAAAATAATAATAATTGTAGTTAAACTGTTTACCTACGGCTACTGCATTTACACTCAGCTATAAACGATATGAAATAAATCGTTTATTTAGCGAACACGTTGTTATATAACAATTTATTTTTCGTAAAAGCGAAAAGCAAATATATCGACGATTTCCAGCCTACTAAATAAAATGTATAGGTAGCGATTTCGTTCGAGACACACACACACGCACGCACGCACACGCTCACACGCACACACGCGCGCACACACACACACACACACACACCCACACCCACACACACACACACGCGCGCGCGCACACGCACACACGCGCGCGCGCGCACACACACACACACACACACACACACACACACACACACACACACACACACACCAAACTTATAACACCTCGTTGATTTTTCGTCGGGGATTAAAAACCAGTAATGTCGTTTAATTGGTTATTTATCATTTATTTTTATTTACTTTGACTTTATAAATGTGTTAACTATTAGAGAGTTAAATGCGTTTCTTAACCTATCCGTTGACGCCCATCTCTACATCACGTTTCAACTGTTTTTGTTTTGTTCACAGGTACGCAGCGCACGCGCAGGCTAAGTGATTCCGTCTAGAACACCTAGCCCAGATAGTGATGTACACCCTCGAGGCGTTGAGTTCTAAATAAATAATTCAATTGAGACAAAATCACATACATTGCCCTGGTTCCGCACCAAGTAGCTTACGCTTGTTATACGGGTATCAGATAACTGAGGAAACACAAAAATAAATAAATATTTACACCCAACAACTTTGACACCAATAAAATTGAGCCCTTGGTCACTCGAAGAGAGCACCGGGATCAGATTGCTATATAAAATAATTAACAACATGATCGATTCCCCTTACTTGTTAAAAGTTAATACGTTTGCTACTTCTTTATGTAAATGTAATTACAGGAAAAATAGTTTTATTATTAGAGCTTGTAATAAATTGAATAGTAACTATAACCATATCGACATTTTTCATGATGAGATTACAGTTTTTAAAAAATCTTTAGTCTTGAGTTAAATTAATAAGTAACAAAAATAATCAACCTTTTTCGCATTATTTTTGTATTTTGTCTCACAACACTAAACGTATTATTTTTGGAGCGGAAAATTTAAATTTTAGAACAGAGTACTATTTAACAGCTGTATTTCTCCTTAATCCTTAAAATCCCTTAAAATAAAAAATAAACAACACACAAAAGCCCTGTTGGTCTAGTGGGTTCGATTGCCGGGTCGAGCAAAAAGTATGTTTCAATTTTTTCGGACATTGTTCGGGTTTGTGATCACTAATCCGCATTAGGCAAGCGTGGTGATTAAGCCTAATCCCATCATAGTAGCGATAACTTGATTTCTATGATGGAGGCCTTTGCCCTGTAGTGGAACAGTATATAGGCTGATACTGTACACAACGATAATAATAACAATATAAACAACTGTTTATCATAGTTTATACGTTCAATTTAACGTATAACCTCCTGCTTTTGTGAAGTCGGTTAATGAATAAACATGGATCCGTTTGGAACAGTGGTAGAGAACGCCTTTGGTCCAAGGGTTGCGGGTCCCGGCACAGTACAAACATTTGTGTGCATGATGAATATGTCTGTTTGTATTGGTCTGGGTGTTTTCCGTGTATTATAATAATTTACAAAAGAAAAAATATTTTCGCTGTTGGTTCTGATATCCTTAACATAGGTGCTTCAGCTTCCCCTCTCCCGGCACGTCCGGGGGAGGAACCGCCTAGTCCGCCGTATAGGCGGACATCCGCCCGGGGAATATCGTGGAGGGAGGCTTTGGCTGTATCACCATGATACTCCCCAATATGGGCGATGAGGGAGAGAACCGCAGGGGGTTTAGTGGGTATGCCTTTGCCTGGCTTCTCCTTGGGAGAAGCCCCCCGCCAAAGGAGAGCCCCACATAACCCGGCCACCCCCCGGTGGTCTGGTATGCGTAAGGTAGTCGGCTCATCTATTGAGCCGGCGGCATTCCCCCTGCGAAACCAAAAAAAAAAAAAAAAAAGGTGCTTCAGCTACCTATCTCGAAGTCATATCAATGTAAGTGATGTTGTGAAATATTTATTTATAGCCTAGCGCGTAGGTCATCGAACTATTTGATATCAATGTTAATTAGAACCGTACTTCTGCGTCTGTGATCTCTAGAGCCTTTAGTCTTGTACTTCACTAGCTCAGTTGAATGCCAACTATGAGACGATAGGGACGTGTGATAATTATTGATGAGGGAGAAAAAGTTGCATATTTTCATAGGCACACACTATCACATAGTTATGGCAATGACATAGTGTGTGCCTATTTATATGCGTATGAGAACTGCAAATAAGTATAAATCAACGCTGGAAGAAGTATCCTTTTTTAACTACAACTACAAATCATTTTAATTTTGATGGGGTAGTTTAGCTACAAGAATCTACGAGGTCCTTGTCCAATAATACGCTAACATAATTTATTTACTCATTACTTTATGCTGATCTTATTCATATAGATTATTGAGCAAACCAGTGTCATGTGTGCTTATTTCGCGGTTGGTTGGTTTTCAGATTTATTGATGATATTCACTAAAGATATTTTGCAAAGTATACTGATGATTGCCTACCATTTAACAACTTTGTCAAGGTACATTTTTAAAAAAATAATAAATATTTCACAACATCTCACACATTGATCTGACTCCGAGATAGGTAGCTCAAGCACCTGTGTTACGGATATCAGAATCAACAGCGGGATTACAAATATATACATATAATACTTTTCTTTTGTAAATACATACTTATAATACATACAAAGACCCAGAACAATATTCATACACACAAATGTTTGTACTGTGCGGGGATTGAACCCGCAACCCTTGGACCAAAGGCAGCGTGCACTACCACTGTTCCAAACGGGTCGTCACCTTTATTAAAAGCTGCGTTTATAATACTTTATATATATATTTTTTATATATATATATGAGAGGTGGCAGACGAGCAGACGGATCACCTGATGGTAAGCAATTCCGCCGCCCATGGACACCCGCAAAACCAGTGGAGTCACAAGTGCGCTGCCAACCTTTTCCCCTTCCCCCCCATTGGGCCTCCGGTAACCTCACTCACACGGCGAAACACAGCGCAAGCGCTGCTTCACGCCGGTCTTGTGTTACTACGAGGAAACGTCAGCATTCTATACCGCATCTATCATAGGGAATGCTCTGAGGAACTGGTCTACTCCCTGCAGGTGAAAACTTACATCGAACTACACGCAAGCGATTGTCCTTCCATCCATTTCATCTTGATGGATGGCGGTCTAATACTGTGCGTTTCTCGCGGAACTTTCTACCATGTACCTCAGTTCTGTGGAACGGTTTGGCTGCAAGAGTATTTTCCGACGGCTACGACTTAGGGACCTTCAAGAGAAGAGCGTACTCTTTTTTAGAAAGGCCGGCAACACATTAGTGATCTCTCTGATTTCGCGGATGTTCATGGACAGCGTTGATCACTTTAAAAAAGTCTCATTTTTATCGGAATATATTATAAAACTATGTATTTTCCAAATAAAACTCTCCCCTTGATTACTTTCCATCAGGTGACCCGACTGCTCATTTGTCGCCTCTAGCATAAAAAAATCCAACCTAAGTCCTCGGACCGTTATCTTCTGCCCCATCAATCAAACTATCAGAAATAGACACATAACAGTACGCTACCTATGAACAAAGTTGTTATATAATACATCACTCAGACAGACCTGCATATATTAGCGGTTACTAGGGCTGCCAGGACAATGTCGCGTATACTCAGGCTTTTTTTGCGCGTCCGGACAAATTTAAATAAGATATTTTGCCTTAAACACACGCCGGACCACTATGAATGTACGGTCGAATTAAAATAAGATAGAGATTTGTCAAACACGCAATATTATTGCAATTTAAACTGCTTTTCAATTTTACATTAAAACAAAACAAGTAAAGAAGAAAAAAACAATTACAACACAAACATATAAAACCGTCTGAAGTCGAGCCAAATTAATAAGCCACATTAATTGACGTTTCTCAATTCTAGCTTCATAGAGAAGTGACCTACTAAAAATCCGATTAAAGTGAATAATCGATATGTACTTCAAACAAACTTGAATCGAATACTATAATAATGGAAAAGAAGTTATTAGTACTTTTATTTGGAGAAATGTGAATCAAAATTATTGAAAAAAAACGGCCAACGTGCGAGTCCGGATCGCGCACCGAGGGTCCGTACAAACCTGGCAAGGTTACAAAGTTCGTTCATTACGACAATCGAGTCATAAACTATGTATGTTATTGCAAAATGAAATTCAAAACATTACAATGGGGAAAAGTGGAGGAGCATAAATTAAGACAAAGATCTCGTGCTTTATCGTTTAAGTATCCTTTATTTTATCATAAAAAATATCATTTCGATAAAAGAACGTCGAAGAATAAAGAAGAAGAATTTCGTCTTCTTTAAATGTTGCACTACCCTACATAGTATAATAACTCGCGGTCCTTGCGGTAAATACAATTGGAACAACATTTCATATTTTAACTGTTACATATTGTTTTTTTATATGAAAAAAGGACATTAAAATGAACAGACCAATTTTTCTTTTCAAAATTGGGCCATTGTCATGCAATAAATAAGTATTAAAATTTCTTTATATTCTAATAACTCGTAAGCGCCCAAAGACGTACTCGGACGGCTGAATTACAGAGAAGTCCTTCTGTTATCTTGTTTAATAAAAAAAAGGTTACTACTGTCAAAGGTAAATAATACTAGTGTCATCATTGTCAACGTCATTCATTCATTCAACGTTTGACAAGTGTCTTTTTTTTGGGACAGTTGCATGTCACTGCGTCTGGCATTCGTAAATTTAAAAAATAATGGGCTAAGCAAAGAAATATTTACATTCTGCCGTCGATGACGTTCATCTTAGTTTTAGTTTTATTTTTTCTCAGTAAAATAAGCAATTATAAAAAAAACTAATAAATATAAATTCGCGCAGCGGAAAGTAAATAAAGAAATGTATTTGTTTCAGAGCTTAGCAATTTTGAAATGTTGTCCATTATATTTACAATCACAATTTTTTTGGTGGAATAACTACTTAAAATTTTAAGCTTTTCGGATTTTTTCTGTTACCTGCGCTGTAAGCTATTGCTTCTTACCAAATTTCGAGATTCTATGTCAACGGGAAGTGGTCTTTAGGTTTTAATTCCCTTGCGTGTAGTTGCGAGTTTCAAATATGCGGTACTCAATGGTTGTACTTTTGCGTTTTGCGTTTTTTGCGTGACTTAGATTTTTTATTTTTTTCACGGGTTAAAGGCAATTAAATCTAAGTATTTGATATGAATTTCAACTTGATAGCTCTACGCGTTCATGAGGAAAAAAGTAATAAGTTTATATTTATTAAAAATAAATATTTGTAATGCTAACTAAAAATTTAAGGTTTTCGGAATTTTTCTTATGTGTGCTATAAAACGTTGCTTCATGTCAAATTTCAAGATCTAGGTCGACTGGAAGTACCCTTTAGGTTTTGATTCCCTTGCGAGTACTTTGCGAGTTTCAAAATATGCAGCTTAAATTGCTGTTTCTTTTGATTGCGTGACATAGAAGTTTGATTTTGTTACAGCTTAAAGGTATTATAGACCTGAGTATTTGGTATGAATTTCAATTAAATACCTCTACGCGTTTATGAGGAAATGGGTAGTAAGTTTAAAATTATTAAAAAAAAATATTATGTGATGTAACTAAAAATTTATGGTTTTCGTAATTTTTCCTTTATCTATGCTATAAGACGTTGTTTCGTACCAAATTTCAAGATTCTGAGTTCACGGGAAGCACCTTGTAGGTTTTGATTCCCTTGCAGGTGTCGAAAATTTGCGGCATAAACTGTATCTTTTGATTGCGTTGGCTTAGAAGTTTGATTTTTTCACAGCTTTAAGGGACAGTAGACCTGAGTAATTGATATAAATTTCAGCTTCATACCTCCACGCGTTCCTGAGAAAAAGGGTCTTGACAGACGGACGGACGGACAGACGGACAACAAAGTGATCCTATAAGGGTTCCGTTTTTTCCTTTTGAGGTACGGAACCCTAAAAAAAAAACTATATTCAATCATGTCCAGGCAGTGCCAAATGAATATTATGATGTGTTATGACGTCTAGTATAAATATATGCATTTAATACTTTAATAAATAATGAGGCAATAAATTAATTTAATCAGTCTTCTTTATTGAATTATCCATATATCCGTTGGATTTGGGAGGAGAGTGGATAAATATATAGATGGATAGTAATTATTTCCTTAATATAAGTCAACGCAAAAACGCAAAACGCAAAAGTACAACCATTGATACCGCATATTTTGAAACTCGCAACTACACGCAAGGGAATTAAAACCTAAGGACCACTTCCCGTTGACATAGAATCTCGAAATTTGGTAAGAAGCAATAGCTTACAGCACAGGTAACAGAAAATTTCCTAAAAATTTTAAGTAGTTATACCACCAAAAAATTGTGATTGTAAACATAATTGTAGTTACAGCAATGACCGCGAGTTATTATACTATGTATGGGGAGGGCAACATTTTTCAAACGGCAAAGACGACCTCACTCATCGTCATTCAATCCCGATGTTTTGGTGAATGTAGCTGTATAATCTAAATGCGTCCTAACTGAAACAGTAGCACTACACGAAGTTGTACAACTATTGATAACGTTTTTTCGAACTTCAATGTTCAATGTGGTACTATTCATACCTTTTTCAGTCACTATTTACTGGTCTGGTTCAAATTTAATACTTAATTAATATTTTTGAACCAAATTTCTAAATAGTGACTAAAAAACTTAGTAAATAAATAACTTTAATAAAAGAACTTTCGCAAGTCTGCTGCAAGGCTAGTATAAGTGTTTCAGTTATATTATAGATAAATGATATGTGTTAATATAAAATAAAGATTACTTAAACGATAAAGAGATCTTTGTCTTAAATTTATGCTCCTCCATCTTTCCCCATTGTAATGTTATGAATTTCATTTTGCAATAAAAATACCATAGTTATGACTCGATTGTCGTAATGAACGAACTTTGTAAACCTTGCAGGTTTGTACGGAACCCTCGGTGCGCGAGTCCGACCCCGCACTTGGCCGGTTTTTTTCCTTTTGTTTTATTTTTATGCATTTTTAATTGTTGTATGTTTTGTTTTATGTTTGTGCCAAATTGTGTTCTGTTTACAATTGCTATATGTTGTGTTGTGATGTCTATAATAATAAATATTTTCTTTCTTTCTTTCTAATTCCGCTGTTGATTCTGATATCCGTAACACAGGTGCTTATACTACCTATCTCGGAGTCCGATCAATGTATGTTATGTTTTGAAATATTTATTTATTTTACATATATTAAAAATTGACGCGTGGAATTTTTGTTGACCTTTTTACCCAAATGTCCGGCTAAACTGTTTGGATTGTCCGGCCCCCTTATCTTGGCATGTAATTCCCGGTTGCCTCCAAAGCGGTCGCTAAGACCATGATTCAGGATTTGGGGAGTCGGTAATTACAATAAAGCGACTGCCGTTTGACCTTCACAACCCAACAGGGGAACCAGATCAACCGGTCTGGCATTTCGGTTGAAAAACCTGGCAGCCCTAACTATAACACAAAAAGCGCTAAAGCTCTCCATGTTTATGTATGGATGTACTGCGACAATCGTGTACTCGTGTGTGACTGACCTGCGCAATATGATACGGTAAGCAGAGAAGCGACAATTCATTGAAAGTGCAAGGAATTTCTACAATTGAAGGGCCCTTTTTCGGATCAGTGGTGCTGCCAACAGATTTTTATTGATTGTAATAAAATTAAGGCAATTTAATTCTCACAACATCTCATACGTTGACCTGATTCCGTACTAAGTAGCTTAAGCACTTGTGTTACAGATATCAGACAACAGAGGAACACAAATATATACTTAAATACATATATTACACCCAGACACCGAACAAACACAAGTATTCATCGCACGAGTGTTTGTCCAGGGTGGGGATCGAACCCACGACCTTTGGCGTAAGAGGCAGGGTCACTACCAATAGCGCCATCCGGTCAGTCAAATTTAAATGAATACTTGCTGAATAAGGATCTGTAGGCGGCGCCACTGGACCGTAAAAGGGCCGAATCAACCCTTAAATTAACGCAGTGCATGCACTGTGTTTCGCTGCGTGAGTGAGGGTACCGGAGGCCCAATCCCGGGTAAGGGGGGTTAAAAGGTAAGCACGCACTTGTGATACCACTGGTGTTGCAGGTGTCCATGGGCGGCGGTAATCGGTTACCGTTGACTCGTCTGCCACATATATCATAAAAAAATTGCTTGAATTTGAATCAAATTCGGTTCTATTCGGGCAGGAATGTATCTGCGTAACCGCTTTCTATAGGTATTTATAAAGGATCTTGGCGATTAATTGACTGCTCTGGCACAAAATAGATAAGACACTCATTTTTATTTTCGATTGACCGACTTTTTGAAATTGCTTTTAGTGTGTGACTGATATCCACGTCGAATTCATCTTTAACTATTATATAATATTGAAATTACAGCGGTAATGGTGGTTAAAGAGTTAAAAACAATTTATCTACTATAAAACGGTGACACAAAACAAGTTTTTGTATTCTTTTTAACTAATTGGATTATTGTTTTCTCTTGTTTACAAATAATTCAACCTTTTTGTCATCTTTTGTAATAGTTTTGTAACCAATGTTAATAGTTTAGTATATTTTTTTGTGCATAACGTAAAAAGTTATTGAGTGAGTTCGATGGTAGCTTAGAACCTAAGAACGTTCGATCGTAGGTTCGAACCGAACATGGACATCTGAATTAATAAATCTATGTGCATATTTCTACCATTAGCTCGGCGGCACATGAGGGAAAAAATCATAAGATGACCTAAACGTTTCGCATACTTTCTGAAACTTTGAATGATTCAGTTGGTCTGGTTGCCCTTTCTAAGGGTTACAATTCCGAAGATCAGACGGCAGTCGCTTCATTGTAATTACCAGATTTCACATACCATGGGTCTTGATGGTCCAAGCGTTCCTTGGGCTCCGAAGCGCAGTCGCTTCGGAGACTCAACCGGGAATAACACCATGAGATGAGTTCTGAAGATATTTTGTAAAAAAAAATGTTTGCTTCAGTTACCCACCACTTTAGGCAATTCA
Organism: Marasmia exigua; assembly: GCA_019059595.1. Taxonomy (NCBI): domain Eukaryota; kingdom Metazoa; phylum Arthropoda; class Insecta; order Lepidoptera; family Crambidae; genus Marasmia; species Marasmia exigua. The sequence continues at coordinate 16,627,550 of CM032486.1, forward strand.
TGTTAAAGTCTAAAATAGTCTGTACATTCTCATTAATCTATGGTATATGGCGTTTGTGTGTAGGTTGTTATAGGAGCTCAGTTCGATGTTATAAATAACTCGATTGATGGGTAACATTAATTTTATTTATGAATATTACTTACGCTTAAAGAGCACGCCCACTAGTCACCTGGTGGTCCACTGTGGCAAAGGACTTAAAGTTTGCGCGAGTAACCATTTCGACAACCCAGGACAGACTGTCTTGGCGCCGAAGAATGAGGAGATCCGACCCTAAATAATGGGAAATGACAAGGTCAAGCTGTAAAGTAAGGTAAAGCTGCTGGCATGATCATTAGCACCCAGAGAAGGAAAATTCTGCATTTATACCAAAACCCTCGCCAACCCGTCTGCCAAGCGTGGTGAGTATGGCAATTACCCCTCATGTGATTGAGGGAGGCCCGTGCCCCAGCAGTAGGGACTTAAATGGGCTGACGATGATGACAAGGTCAAAGAAGAATATTTACGCTTAAATGCCTTAAAAGTTTTAATACTCGGGGTTGAAAAACTCAAAACATTGGGAGAGCCATCCTTCGTCAAGAATGGGCTGACTCACCCGGAGTGGTACCACGGCCTCATAGAAAACTGACGTGAAACAGCGCTTGGGAAACAGTGTTTCCAGAGGCCCAACGAAGTGGGAAAAGGAGTTTAGAGGTCGGCAGTGCTCTTGTGATGCCACTGCTGTTTCAAGTCGAAGGCAAAAGCAATTGCTTGCCATCAAGTAATCCGTGTGCTCGTCTGCCATCTGCTTCTCAACTCTGCGTGTAATTCCCAATCGCGTCCATAACTGTTGCCAGTCCATAACAGAGCCAGAGCCTGAGGTACACTTGTAACGGTGCCGTTTCCCTTCAGTCTCCATGGATAGTTGGACCTCCAGGATGTCCCTCCACCAGCCCATGGTCCTTCCTACCGTCTCGGCATACGGACCGAATCTTGGGAGACGCTCACCAGGTACTTGCTAAGGGCTCTTTCCCCGGTGCGATTCTTCACTCCCTACAAAATCTGTGTCTGTGTCCCATCTCAATGTCACTTCTCCCCAAATGGGGCGTGAAACACCACAACACAAGCGACTCGCGCTCGGGCAGTTCCACATCAATCAATCTCCTTCCTAATATTAAGCCTTTTGTGTGCAAACGCACGCAACCGTCGAAAACCTTCTGCAGAGTTGACCATCTCTTGATGGTATACTGGTCCTATCTCGTTTCTGTTCCAGTCATTCAGCATCTGTTGCCGCTCTTCTTCATACAGCTGACATTCCCACAGCACATGGTCCCGAGTTTCATCAGCTTCTCCACAGGGACATACAGGTGACTCACAGAGAGTCATCGCGTGCAGTCTGCTGTTAAAACTCCCATGTCCTGTAAATATTTGTGACACAGCGTAGTCTGGTTCCACCCAACCGGCCGATAATCTCATTTCTACGTCTGGGAAAAACTGCGACAACTCTCTTCCTTTGTCGCTGGTCGACCAGCGCTCCTGCCATTGGGCAACAACATCTCCGAATATTCTACGTTTAAGTGCCGTCTGCTCCTTGTCTGTGGCTTCCTTTGGGCACTCCTGGGCGAATCGTCCCACACGAACGACTTCTAAGTCGGCCGGCAACACCGCAGCTAGCACGGGCAGCGCTGATGTGCTAACAGACCTATAAGCCTTCGTGAGCAGAATCATTGCAGGCCGCTGGGTGCGCAGCAAAGCTCGCTTCACCACGAAGATGCTTGCCCGGTGCCACCACCTCCAGGATGACTGGAAACTCCATTCTTATTCATACAAACTGTGCGGATGTCTATACTCGCACCCCACGAGTGCGAGTATAGACGAAAATAGTGTGCGAGCGAGAAGTGGATAGATGCGCCGCCATTTCTGATCCCATTCTTTACCGCACAGGTTGTACGTAACCTACTGGCCACTCATAATCTAAATTTAAATTTAAATTGTCGATCACAGAATCCAACCGATCTTCATTCTTTGCCTAGAATTAAGTTTTAAAAATACAGCCGAGCTGCATAGAGCTCCGTAATAGAAGCCTAGAAGCACACATCTCCTGACTGAACAGTAAATGTATAATTAAAATAATGTGCAATTGCTAAATAACTAAAAGAAACCCGTCGACTACACGCGTTCCCTTTTTTAAGTATACATATTCAAACTACTGAAATAAACGACAATTTGAATCAATAATCTTTTAATAGGTTACACGCTTAAGGTGACGGGTAGGGCACACTAGCGACGCCAATCGATTTTAATTTTAGCTACTGAACCGGATCTATTTTAAAAAATTTCGGGGTTACAACCTCTCGGCAAACACTTACACTATTTATTAAATAACCATGCAAAAGCGGCCACTTTTGGCGTGAATCAATTTTTCACCTAAATCATCCTTGAACTCAACATTTTTGCATGATTATTTAATAAATAGTGTAAGTGTTTGCCGAGAGGTTGTAACCCCGATTTTTTTTTAAATAGATCCCGTTTAGTAGCTAAAAATTAAAATTGATTGGCGTCGCTAGTGTGCCCTACCCGTCACCTTAAGCCAAGATTTCGTCTCTTGTCTGCCATATATCACATAAAAAAGCTAGTGGAGTACCCTTAAGGTGATCCCACATAACCGACATAAAATTATCAGATTATCACCCTTAAAAAGTTAAAAAGTTAGACCAAATTCGCCCTTGATGATCTCACTGACCCTTCTACGCAGAGTGTACGTAAACCGTCGCACGCGCAAGTTGTCGTAGGTCGGCTATAACCTTGTATGATCGATACGCCCGTTAATTTTATGCATTCACCTGTCAGTTATGATTGGCGGTGCGCGCGCGCAAGCGGGAACTAATGACAAGCAATGTATACTAAACTCAACTAAACTTGATGTGCTGATTTAGAAATGTCAGATTTTCATGATAGATGGTTATTTCTATTATGAGTACACAGATAGGAGGAAAACAAGCAAACAGGTTTCTTAAATGCACATGTCCCATGTACCTACATGTTCGGTGTCTGTTCATTTTGTAGTCTGGAAGTTGCCGGAGTTCTACCACAGAGTAATATAGCTTGTACTTCCGTGCCTCTAAAAGCACGCTTGAGGTAAAGAGTGTGCTTTTATAGTGGCAAAGTATATTGACTCACCTTAGCCTGATAGTAACCAAAAGGAGGGCTCAATTTGCAATCATAATGGACGCGATGACATGGCATCACGTCCGTTGCCGCCACTGCCACACTTGCCCGCGAGATGCTTCTTCACGTTTCATGCACTTGTGCTTGCGCATACACTTATGTACTATAGTTCTGCGTAATTGATCTATGTATGTATTAAGATTGGCCGCTGCAGTCAAAGTATCAGTAACAGTTTAAGTCATTAATCATAATCACCCACCAGAATCTAGAAAATCTTATGACGTAAATATAACCATGACATCATGATGACCCTACAGATGCATCCTAGCTCATTGCACTATTCCTTGCACTAACTAAGATTAATGTGCGAAAGGGTGACAAATGCAGATCCCAATCAAACCATGTGGGAGTGAGAGGACTTATATTGGTTGAATTAAATAAAACGATGACTGATGGTGGTAATTGACTGATCTCACCATCGTGTACTAGATGACTAAACCGCAGATTACGTTTGTCTAAACTTCGGCTTTATGTGTCGACTTTGACAGTGAACGAATAGCATTCATCTTCTCTGTCGTCTACCGCCAGAGCGGTCGTGGTCATGTTGAGGCGTCCTTGTTGGTGTTAGAGGTAGACACAGCTTTCCTCGCGATCTCTCGCCATCTCCCTCTGTTTACAGACTGTCTGGCACAGTCTGACACGGCTAGATAGAGCGGCTGGTCGTTCTGGGGAGGGCAGAAAGAACCAGATCACGCGGCAGATCACGGATGCGCTGGATTGATCAAGTTAAATCCGCAATAGGAAACCCCGTGTCAGAGTGTGCCAGACAGTCTGTTAACAGAGGGAGACCATCATCATCCTATTGCAGTCCACTGCTGGACGTAGGCCTCTCCAATTGTTTGCCACCTTCCATGGCTTCTCTCATCCAGCTCTTGCCAGCCATCCTGCGCAGATCGTCCCTCCAACTAGCCAGACGGCGCCCTACATTACGTTTACAGAGGGAGATGGCGATTAGCATTAGGAGACTGTTATCTCTTTCATGATTTCAGTCAATAGACGCCCACTGCTGGACACAGTCTTCCCTAAAGATTCTCCACCTGTGCTGCCCGCATCCAAGCTATACCCGCGACCTTCGCCAGGACGTCGGTCTCTCTTGTGGGGTCTGCCTTGGCTACCTACGCAGTCTCCACTCGAAGACCAAAGACCGTATACCTATTATCTTCGCAATGTGCACTGCCCATTGCCACTTGAGGATTGCAATTCTTTGGGTTACATCTGTGACCTAAGTTCCCCTGCGGATCTCATCATTCCTGACACGATCACGCAAAATTCTGAGCATAGTCAGAGGACTTCCATAGGACAATGGAGAGCTTTTGCCCTCTGGGAGACTTATTGTACAGGCCACACATCAAGTTACCATAATCTGTAAAAAATCCTCAATGGGTATTAAACCAAATGTGTTTGACATTAAAGTGAGAATCGACTGAACAAATTTGACAGTTTTGTATAGGTACTTAGACGTGGGGCTCTACGTACATACTGTCTGTTGTTCTTATACCATACCTGTATTTTGTTTTTCTGCAATAAATAATATCTATCTAAACCCGTTAATCCGATGCATTGGCGAGTGACGTCACACGCGAGTTGCGCCGAGAAAGTGTCCGTTACGGTGCGCGGGCGCCGTTTTTGCTAGAGGATCGTTTGGGGTGGCCTAAGATTATGGCTATTAGCGGAATATGAAAACAGTGGAGGCCGGGTTAGGATTAATAAAGTTTACCGAGGGATATTTGAAATCCTCACGAGCTAATACAGTTGATCATGCAGGGGAAAATCCAGGGCAAGAGAAGTGTGGAAAGAAGAATCGTGACCGTGGGAGAGCCGCGCTTCGGCATGAATGGGCCAGCTCGACCGGACTGATATCACGGCCTTACAGAATACCGGAATTGCGGTGGCAATCGCTTACCATCAGGCGATCCTGTCTGCTCGTCTGCCACCTCATCAGATAAAAACAATCGTGGCTGAAAATTCTACCCCAATAGTTCAAGATCAGCATTCGGTCACTTTTCAGATATATTTTTTTAATAGAATAGCCACACATTTGGCCACAATCTCACCTGATGGTAAGTGATGACGTGGCCGAGGATGGATCATGTCTGTCTAGTAACAGCCTATTCACTCTTTTCTTGAATACCAGATCATATCGTTCAGGGAACACATCTTCCGGCAGAGAGTTCCATTCCTTAGCCGTACGCAACACCAATGTACTTTTGATCTACTCTATTGAAAGTGACAATCGCCAATATGATCGAGAGCAGATGGCACTCTAAGAAGGAGGAGAAGATCACAGGAAGATTCTTCGGACTCGAATGGAGTGATACCAAAGCCTTACATAAAAGTGGCGTGAAGAATGAAGAAGAAAGGCTACGATGTCTTTCGCCGAGTGAATCCTCAATCACTCACTGAAAGACAGCGCCTCACCTCGCGGGACCCTCGTGCCGGCAGCCCAATTCAGTGGAAGTGGAGTTCAAAGTAGACCTGGCAAAATGTATCTTTCAAAAGATTGGAAGATTCGCATCTGGATCAGTGCAGAGCTGCGTAACAGTGAAACGCTTCATTTGGAACATCGACTCTCAGATAGATCCGTGATTCATTACGCTCATTCAATTGGCTCACTCCGATCATTCAGCACATTCGGCTCACTCGGATCATTCAGCTCATTCGCATCTTTCGGCTCATCGGATAATTCGGTTCACTCGAACTCGAGATCCATTTGAGTCTAATGATGATACATTCGGAGCAAACATTATAGATTCGGAACAGTGTTATCATTTGGGCTGAGTAGGATCACTGAATCGTTTCAGTAAAGAGTTACAAACTTCTAGTTCAAAGTTGGCAGCGCACTTGTGACTCCACTGGTGTTGCACCCATGGGCGGCGGTGATCCGTTTGCTCGTCTGACACCTATCACAAAAAGCCAGTATTTCATAATCAGAGGTCGGAACTACATAGAGTTGTTTTGATACTTACACTGATTTCATAGGACGAAAGAATAGTGGATATGCCAATATCGTTATTGATTTAAAAAGGTGAAAAAAAACCCGTGACGGATTAATTAAAAAAATTGTTTTTATATGATAATCCTGACAAATTAAGTCCAATTTCATATGTCTGCCACTAATTTAGGAGATACGACCAAAACTAATAATTATGGGATGTCCATCACAAATGCCGGGAAGATCCATCCCTGTCGGTCTAGTGGTTTAAGTACCGGGATCTCACAGGTTCCTGGGTTCGATTTCCGGGTAGAGCAAAAAATATGTTTAAAATTTTTCGAACATTGGGTGGCTTTGAGCCTCCTTAATCGGCACATTGTAAGCGGCCATGTCTTAGTTCCGTATGTCACTGGCAACACACACGCATTGAGGACTTTCGTCTTGAAACACTGCTGTAGATGAGCTGACATACTATTAAAACTACATAAATTACTCCGACCTCTTTTCATGACTTGCGCCGCACCAACCCTTTCGTGATGCTTCAAATTGTTGCCATCTCACAACCAACATATTGAATAATAAAGGTCCATATATCTTGTATCGAACCGTTACATATACTCGTATGTATGTATTCGTGATCATTTCACTTTCTTTGTGTATTCGTGCTACTCTATAATTATCTTATTATGTAGCTAATTCATTAAATCGGCGTCTACGCTTCTTAATTAAGTCACATTTGAATAATTGACTTTTTTATGTGATAGATGGCAGCAGCTTTACAGCGTAAAGGATGACATGCGTGCCAATAAATTTACCAACAGTTTGCGCTGCCAACCTTTAATTTCCCTTTCCTCAGGATTTGGCCTGTACCCGCACTATTCAATTGCATAACACAACAAAAAAAAGCAATTACAAGAAAACGAAAATGGCCGACACATATCCGATTCTGCAACGGGCGTGAAGTGTCGGGGACAAATCGGGCAAGTCCGATTTATGTAAATTGACAATTGTTAGCGTTTTTATCGGACTTGGCTCACGCATCTGCCACTGCAGAGGGGAAGGCAGGAAGAATGCACCCTATTTCTGAGAATCGTGCAAGGTTGCCCCGAATATATCACGGGAATATGTCATTTTGTACACAAATAATTAAAAAAATGCTTTGTCCTAATTGTTCGAATTAAGTGGGTTTCGAAATCATATGTATTAGAAGTACCTATGTATTTATAAAAGAAAAACATCTGTACACAGAGGTGCTTGAGAGTAAAATATTAAAAAAAAAACAGCAATTCATTTATTTTATTTTATTCAAAGGGTTTCAATAGTGATTTTTAACATATACTTATCCATAAAATATTCTTACTACCTTTTTTTACAAACGTGTTCAAAATATTGCTTTTTTTCACAAAAAAAAAGCCAGCCACTTGACGGAATTCACATTTGAGATAATAAGGGCATGTAAAGTGGCAACCCTGTACTCATTACTACCACTATTCTTGTTATTATTTCCCAGTACAGTCTCACCAGACTTCAGCAAAAAGACAGGAATTATGATCATGAATACTTAGAATTAGCTCCACTACGAGATCGAGCAGAAAAAAAAACACGAGATATTTCTCTCCAAACACGATGTCTACGCTCAGAGAGACAAGAATCAAGTTTAGTTTTTAGCTATGATTTGAATAAATGTTTTTTATTTATTATTTTACCGCGTCTTCGATCACATAGAATTTAAACCATAACCCCCTGTATGGCTGAGCTACTATTGCTTTTGGTAAGCACTGATGCTAGAGGAGAATTTATATACCTACATATAAAAGGAGAATCTGAGTGACTAAGGTATTAAGTGACTAGGAATGCACCCACAGCCTAAACTACTGACCCTAGAAACTTGAAATTTGGAACGGTGGTTCCTTTAATAGTGAAAGTGAGCACTAAGAAACGATTTTTAAAAATTCAACCCTTAAGGGGGTAAAAAGGAGGTTAAAAGTTTGTATGAAAGTTCGCCATCTTTGATGTCAGGAATATGAAAATTTGTGTTGAAACTAATAACTTGAAATAAAAAGTAACCCAATCAAAAGTTTTTTCTAAAATCACCCTAAAGGGGGTAAAATAGGGGGTGAAATACAGATTGATAATTAGTAAAGTACGAAACTTAAAATTGATGTTTGGGCACGGGTTTTGAATAAAAGTGACTTTTGAACTTTCAACCCCTGAGGGGTAGTCATAGTTGCGCGGGTTTGAAGTATGAATGTAGACTTTTGTAATAAAGACTAAAACTGCGTGAGTAACGCCGCGGGCGCAGTTTAGTAACTGTATAATTTGTATAAATGGTTAGTAGGTCGCCTTTAAAGCGACGGTTACGCTTGGGGTCCCGAGTTCCATCCCCGGGTCGGGCCAAAATTTGTAACTGAGTTTTTCTGTTTAGAAATTTTCAGTGTTAGCCCGGAGTCTGGAAGTTGGCGGTCTTGTACCCCCGTGGCCTCAGATAGCACGTTAAGCCGTTGGTCCTGCGCCTAATCTCTCTTCGGTCGTGTCACACTAGTGTTCCATCGAAATAAGAGGGTACGGGAATAGAGAGTGCACTTGTGTCTGCGCAGATAAATGTGCACTATAATATGTCCTGCATCGATGGCTGATTGGCCGCGATGACCGAAATATCGGTTTGGAGGACATTACATTAATTTGTATAATCAGGATTACTGACTCCTCAGTAATCCTGATTAAAAATCATAATAAACTCATATTTACACTTGTTTCTTCTAAATAATGTTCTTTTATATATTTAAATGAGATTTGACGTTAGTATATAATATAGTATCGCTTCGCATGCCGTGGCAACCTATAAGTCACCACTAAGAATTTAATTACCTACTGCGTTAGTCTTAAGAATGTTGTAGTGTATGCCTTGTTGGTTGTCAAAATAAATAAATAAATAAATTATACAAATTAATGTAATGAGTCAAGTATTGACTGTTTTAAGTCAACAATGTTAGAAATATTGTATCAAATCATTTATTATTTAAAAAAATATAACGAGTGGTGACGTCACTGTGTGCTTAGCTGCCCTTAGCTTAGCATGACCTCAAGGTTTCGTAACACAAACATCTCAAGTTTTGTCACTCCCAAAAATGTCACTTACTTACCTTGGCGTTAAAGTCTAATCTTGAAATGATTTATTCTGAAGAGAACCAGCTCATTTTTCAACAAATTTTCTAAGGAACATGTTTCTTTAATCACTTGACATTGGCAGAGTTGTCTCGTAAGAGCAACAGCAAGCCATAAAAAAAAAAAGAAATGATTTATTTAACTTTGATCACAGCATGAATTTATAAAAGTAAAATCTGTCACGAAAATGTTAATATCGATAGATAAGTAATCAATTCAATTCTTTTGTTTTTTGAACTCTAATTCTGATCCTGTTTTTAGGTGGGATTTTTTTTTAATGTCACACACAGTAGTGGTTGGCCTTAAGATTAGCTTAGATTAATCTACACGACATACTGTAACCAAAATAAACTTATGTATTACATCATCATCATCATCATTAGCCCATTTAAGTCCCCACTGCTGGGGCACGGGCCTCCCTCAATCACATGAGGGGTAATTGCCATACTCACCACGCTTGGCAGACGGGTTGGCGAGGGATTGATATAAATCCAGAGTTTTCCTTCTCTGGGTGCTGATGATCATGCTAGCAGCTTTACCTTAGTCGCCTTTTACGACACCTCGGTAAGAGTGAGGGTGGCCTATTCTACTCTGCCGGGGACCACACGGCTATTACATCATGACTCAGTTATGGAGATAAATATATTATTTTCAATTCATAATATTAGAATGAATAAGTTTACAGTTGATAATTTTTATAGCAATCCTTTGCAATTTATTCTTAGGGTGACGGGTAGGGCACACTAGCGACCGGATCTATTTTAAATAATTTCGGGGTTACAACCTCTCGGCAAACACTTATACTATTTATTAAATAACCATGCAAAAATGTTGGATCCGTTTTTGTACGCGAAAACTTTTTCGCGTACGCGTTGAACCCAATATTTGTGCATGGTTATTCAATAAATAGTATAAGTGTTTGTCTAGAGGTTGTAATCCCGAAATTGTTTAAAATAGATCCGATTTAGTAGCTAAAAAATAAAATCGGTTGGCGTCGCTAGTGTGCCCTACCCGTCACCTTAAGTAAATAACACACTTAAAAATTTCATCTCGCGTTCAGGCGGGACACGAACCCACACCTTCCACAATCCGGGTGGATGTTTTACCAATTAGACCACTGAACGCGTTATTAAGACGACGAAATTTGTAAGTGCTTGATTCGACATGAGCTGCCGATAGTCTCATCAAATTTGTAGGTATATTTACAATATCCAGTGGAAATATTATTACAAATATTTGACCACCAGTTAAGATGAGACTGCTAAATCAATAGTTAATATTTTTATAGCAATATTTTGTAATTTATTCTGAACTAAATAACACACTTAAAAAAAAATTGTCCCGCCTGAACGCGAGATGAAATTTTTAAGTGTGTTATTAAATAAGTCGACAATTTTAAAAAAAACATGGATTACAAATATTTTATTCAGCGTAGGTATTCATTTTATATCTAAAATATCTTACAAAGTCGAGGCTACTGCTATAAAATACCACTCATATTGCAATTATCTTATCCTGATGTCATTATAAAAATACATAATCATACCGGAATACACGTGTTAATATTGAACCCTTTTGCATTGACATAAGATCACAGATGCACCCAAAAAACAGAGGCACCACACCGGAGTACACCTGTTAATTTTGAACCTAGATGCACCGACATAAGGTCCAAGGTCACGGATGCGCGTGCGTCGTGCCAACAGTGTTGTCAATAAAGCCGATGCAAATGGCCAATATACGCCCACGCGTCTTTATTAAACTGTCTGATGTCCAAGTCACTTGAAGTAAGCGGGAGAGGATTTATTTTTTATAGTGGCACAGTATCCGACACAACACGCGACAATAGCAACCAACCAACAATAACACAACCACCAGATAACCAAGTAGTCGAAACCGTGGGCATTTGGCCGACTCAGGTATCGCTGGAAAGACATTGTCGAGTCGAGACTGACCTACACCACAAGCTCCAAGTCAAGAACTAGCAAGAAGGAGTGCAGGATCGACCGAAGTGGCGATCTCTTGTCTCGAAGGCCAAAACTGTTCGGGTCGCTGAGCCAGCGGAGTAAATAAGTGACAAAGTGGCTCACTTTTGCCTCAAGGCAAGCAAATGGAGAGCCCATGTTGCAATTACATAGGACACGATGGCATAGTCGTTCGCCGTGTAATCCCGGCAGAGTAGAATAGGCCACCCTCACTCTTACCGAGGTGTCGTAAAGGGCAAATCAAATCAAATAATTCTTTATTTGCATAGGCTTGTACACAGCACTTACAAATCGTCATACATTTTAATGACTTAAAACTATTTATAAGTACTTATGTATAATTTACATGTTAATACATATATATGTTGATACATAAAATATACTAAAGAAATAAATAAACATAATGCGATTCTACCACCGGCTCGGAAAGTTGTTTCTGGTCGAGAAGATCCGGCAAGAAACTCGCCAGTTACTCTTTTTAATTGCCAAACTTTCATACAATGTTGTGTCATCATCATACCAAGCCATACAGTTTAATTGTTACACAAAATAAAATAAAGGAAATAATAATAAAATAAATATTATGAGGTAAACCGAAGCAGACCAGTCCCCAAAGGTGGCACCTGTTCACAAGTATGACGTACGTGTCAGCCATCATTTCACTCAACCATATTAGAGGGAATGTAATGACCCGCCACATAGCGCCACCACCTCAGAGACATTTGAGTGAGCATGACTACTTAGGTTCCCCTCATAAGTCACAAAGAGTAGTAGTTACTTAATCCAGACTTATAAACTGCAGGACGAGGTGTACAATAGTAGGTGGTAAGCATCTTGTCAATTATTGAATAATCAATATAAATCAATTTTTATACAGTCAAAATCAAAATGTCTTTATTCAATAAAGAACATTTATGAATGTCAAATATTATGTAATCTACCGCTGATTCGGAATGTCAATTTCTACCGAGAAGAATCAGCAAAAAACTCAGTAGTTACTCTTTCCAAATAATATGGTAATTACAATTTTCATTCTTATACAAATTATGATTACAGTGACAGTATGATATACAATGCTTATAATCAATATCGTTTAAATAAATCGTCAATGAAAAATTATGAAATGAATTATACATTAGAGGACAGCCGAAGAGATCAACATGTCCAGGAATCCTTATCATTCAAATAATCCTCTACTTTATAGTAGCCTTTCTGCATTAGGCAGTTTTTACATGCAACTTAAACTTATGTACCGGTAAATCAATAACATTTTGAGGTAACTTATTAAACATTCTAATGCTCAATCCTACAAATGAATTTCCAATTTTATGAAGTCTTAGATTTGGAACAGCAAGCCTATGTTTATTTCGCGTGTTAAAGCTATGAAAATCTGATTTTTGCGAGTAAAGGTGCAAGTTCTTGCGTACAAACATAATACAATCAAAAATGTATTGAGATGATACGGTTAAAATATTGATTTCCTTGAATACTTCTCTGAGTGAGTCACGTGATCTTAGACCGTAGATGGCACGGATGGCCCTCTTCTGCAAAATGAAGATGGCTTGTAAGTCAGCACCGGATCCCCACAGTAGTAGACCATATGACATCAGACTATGAAAATAGCTAAAATAAACCAGTCTCGCTGTCCCGATATCAGTCAGATTCCTTATCTTTCTAACTGCATATGCAGCTGAACTAAGTCTTCCTGCCAAGACAGCAATATGAGGGCTCCATTGCAATTTTGTATCCAGAGTGATACCTAGAAAAACTGTGGAGTTTATGACTTCGATAGGTTCGTTATTCATGACAATATTTATTTTGACCTGCCTTACATTAGGCATTGTGAACTTAACACATTTAGTTTTCTTTGAATTAAGAACCAAGTTATTATAAGTAAACCACTGTAGTACTTGAGAGAGTGTGTTATTTACTTCGTCAACATTTTTCTTTTGCCTATCAACCTCAAAAATCAAGGATGTATCGTCAGCAAATAACACTATCTCACATAGATCTTTGGTATAGTAAGGAAGGTCATTTATATAGATTAAAAAGAGCAAGGGCCCCAATATAGAGCCCTGGGGCACACCCATGGTTAGAGGGGCGCCAGAAGAGTTAGTTCCATTGACATTGACCTTCTGAATCCTATCTGATAAGTAAGATTTGATTAGACTTAGTGAGGTGTCTATGACACCGTAATGCTGTAACTTCATTAGCAATGTTTCATGATTGACGCAATCGAATGCTTTAGACAAATCACAGAATATTCCAATAGCATCTCGCTTTTTTTCCCACGCATCAAATACATGTTTGATAAGCGCCACTCCAGCATCAGTAGTGGATTTCCCTTTTGTGAATCCAAATTGCTTACTGTGCAATATTTTATTCAGATTTAAATGAGACAATAACTGAGTGAATATTACTTTTTCAAAAATTTTGCTGAGAGCAGGCAGTATAGAAATAGGTCTGAAGTTAGACGGGTCGCTTTTCTCACCCGACTTGAATAATGGTATTATTTTACTGTATTTCATCATATCGGGAAATTGACCGTCGTCAACACATTTATTGAATATTATTGCTAAGTAGGGTGCGATAGAATGTATTATATTTTTTATTATATCTACCGAGATGCCCCATAAATCCTCAGTCGGTTTCATATTTAATTCTTTGAATGTTTTTAAAATTATATTAGAATTGACATGATTGAATCTAAAAGGCGTGTTGCACTTATCAACATGAGACTTGAGGAGAGAAGCAGCGAGATGCGGGCCGGAATTCAATTTATTGGTTGTTGTGACTGGTATATTAGAAAAGAAAGACTGAAATGTTTCTGCTACTTCAGAGTCAGAAACAAGTGATTTGCCATCAATTTTAAGAGAGAGCTTGTTGTCTTTTGTTTTATTTTTACAAGTCTCTTTATTTATTATCTTCCATGAGATTTTACTTTTATTAGTGGCTTTTATTATTTTGTCTTTAAAATAATTTGATTTTGCCATTGCACATACTTTTTTGAATAATTTTGAGTATGTTCTGACATATTCAATTAAATTAGCGTTTTCTGAATTGGCTTTGATATCATATAATTCAAATAGCCTCTTTCTGCTTTTATAGATGCCTGTAGTGGCCCAGTCACTGAATTTAGTTTTAGAAGTATCTAATTTAATTGTTTTTTTAGTAAAAATCTGATTATATTCTTGTTCAACTACATTAAAAAGCATATTATAAAGCTGATTAGCATTTCCATCGTGACATGATAATGCAGGTACCTTTCTAGAAATATTAACTTGAAATTTTTCTTTACGGTTTGCAGTTATTGGCCTGCACACAAAGCTACATGAAGAGGGTGCATGACTGTATTCAAACATTGCTAGCTGTCCACTATGATCTGAGTTTATAAAGTTTATTATGGACTTGTCTAATACATCACAGTTACAAAATATGTTATCTAAGCAAGTAGCTGTGGTGGGGGTAACTCGTGTGGGTTCGTTAAAAAGATGATGTAAATTGAATGATCTGAAAAGATTCAGAAACCGAACAGAGTTCTGTGAATTATCTAAAATATTTATGTTAAAATCCCCGCACACAACCACTTTTTTATTAGATGAACATATTTTTCTTAATACCTCTTCCATAATGGATTCAAATGAAGTAAAATTCCCAGATGGAGGCCTGTACACACAAACAATGACATGTCGTTCAAGCTCCGCACATGCTAGCTCAATAGTTCGCTCAAGTGAAAGTGAAACGACATCTTTGCGTTCTTTATATTTAATGGAATTATTTAATAAAATTAGTGACCCGCCTCTGATTGCAGACTTTCTCGTGAACGAACTACCGACGCTATAGTTGTCAATATTAATAATTAATTCATAAATATTGACAACTATAGCGGGCGACTAAGGTAAAGCTGCTGGCATGATCATTAGCACTCAGAGAAGGAAAACTCTGCATTTATATCAAAACCCTCGCCAACCCGTCTGCCAAGCGTGGTGAGTATGGCAATTACCCCTCATGTGATTGAGGGAGGCTCGTGCCCCAGCAGTGGGGACTTGAATGGGCTGACGATGATGATGGCATGGCATCCCATCTTGTGGCACTACTGGACTGCAATATGCTTACTCCAATTAACTTTGTCCATAACATACCATATTACAGTATCTCTAGTCAAGTATAGGTCGGTTCACGAAAGATGACCATAAATGGCCAGCGTCTACGCATGTAATCTCATGAAGAAAAAACTTATGGCAAAAAACATTTGCATTTAAAAATAGAATGTGTTTAGTTTCAGTCCTTATAATGTGTCAAATTGAGAATGAGCCATTTCTTCATGAGATTACCTGCGTAGACGGTCGTAATTTGTGGTCATCTTTCGTGAATCGACCTGTACTGGTCGGAGGAACCACGAGCGATTGCGAATTACTCGTGGCCCAGGGCTGACCACGAGTCACACAGGGGTCTGAAGAAAGAAGCAGTACTCTGGCGATTGGGACTGCGGGCCCGATAAAAATAAAGTTTAAAACCTAAAACCCGACTACCAAAAAGTACGAAACAAGAAATTTTTAGTTTTTAATCTTTATTTTTATTTAACATATGTTGAGTTATGTAAATAAAATTACATATTTGAAATGTGCTAAAAAAGCTCTTTCATTTGATACCTCACACGGTACCGTCAAGCAATTTTTTTTTAGTTCCTTACTCTAAGTCCCGTAGAGGGCGCTGTAGTCAATTTAACGTGATGTCATGTCGCCTATAACCAGAAGACAATTAAGACGATTCTAACGACACCTCATTTGTTCAAATATGATAACTAGTTTAGAAGTTATGAGGAAACAGATGAACAACCATACATACATACAGGTAAAAATACTTACATACATACATACAGGAAAAAATCATAACCCTCCTTTTTGCTTCGCCGTAGTCGGGTAAAAAGTAGAAAATAGAGATCGGAGATTTTTTAAATTTAAACTTTATTTTTCCTCGGAAACCCGCTGTAAGCGTATGACTTAAAAAGTCATTGAACTGCTTAATCAAAGCCACAATATCGAGGTCCACAAAAGGTCCGATCCAGTTCATATTTGGGAGTCAATGACCTCCAGTTATTTATAACTAGGGCCTATCTATTTTTAGATCAGAAAGGCGTGAATGATAAGATAAGATCAAAACATCGCATAGTTCTTTCATGGGGCTTGGTGCCTCGTTGGCGTAGTGACTAGCGGATTTTATGAATCTCCAACCCTATGGGGATAAAACAAGGGCTAGCAAGTTTGTACGAACGTATGTGTTTGAAGTAAGAGTCTGGAAATTTAAAATGCATGCTCTAGAGATAATAATAATAAATAAATAAATATTTCACAACATCACATACATTGATCTGACTCCGAGTTAGGTAGCTCAAGCACCTGTGTTACGGATATCAGAATCAACAGTGGGATTACAAATATATACATATAATACTTTTCTTTTGTAAATACATACTTATAATACATAGCAAACACCCAGACCAATACAAACAAACATGTTCATGCACACAAATGTTTGTACTGTGCGGGGATCGAACCCGCAACCCTTGTATCATAGAGATAGATAGATCTTGTAGAGATGGAGTGGACCTACTGATTACCCCAAAAGGGTGGACCATAAGATTTTTTTTATGATCTATAAACCCAACGCTTGACCACAATCCCACCTGATGGAAAGTGACGGTCCAGGATGTAATGCGTTTGCCTGTTCACTTTTGTCTTAAGGATGTCAAGATAACTAATTTTACTAATCAATAAGTTTTTCAATTATTGACTTGTATAGAACCGTCTGGGGCTTACGACCGAATCAGAATTCCCCTCCTTTTCACACTGTGTATCTTCTTTGTTTGGATACGACAGGTATCTCGTTCGTTACGGGACGTCTTCGCGCCTGATTTCACTATTGTTCATAGAATAGAATAGAATAGAATAGAATAGAATTTTTATTTGCGAGAATGAGGTACATTTCAGGTGTTGCATATACAAGCTAATTGTGAGGAACTAAACACATTCACCCCTTTAGGGCATGCAAATCATTGTTACTTACTTAGTTATAAAATTAATTAATTCATTATTCATATTAAATAAACATCATTGCATAATAATTAAAATACATTCAAATCATTAGAAAATCATAATTAAAATAATATACGTCATGTCAATTTTTGTAGTCAAAATATTCGCTTAAACTATAAAAACAATGGTAAATTAGCCACATTTTAAGGTCGCGTTTAAATTTATTTAATGTCAATTCCCGTGCGTCTATGGGTAATTTATTATAGATTTTGATCGCCATAGAGCGGCTGTTCCTTGAGCGCATAGCTGTTTTCATCAAGGGTAATATTAGTTTATTTGGTCGTCTACAGCTGCGAGTTCGTGGAATATCGTATGAACTCTTAAACAACTCCGAATGCGTTCTTACAAAAATGCACACCTCATATATATATAAGCAAGGGACAGTGAGTATTTTCAGCGACTTAAACAAAGGCCTACACGAGACTAGGCTATCTACGTTACAAATAGCTCGAATACATGCTTTTTGAGCGATAAAAAGTCTGTTTATGTGACAGGAATTGCCCCACAACACGATCCCGTATCGCAGACTTGAGCAAACATGCCCATAATATGCTTGAAGAGCTATTTCTCTGCTCGCACTTTGTCCGAGCTTCCATAAAGCGTATGCGTAGGAGTTTATTTTATTGCATAATTTGTTGATATGCTTTTCCCATGTGCATTTGTCATCCAGTAATATACCAAGAAAAGTAACTTCGTCTGATTCTATTAAATTTTGATTTTCATATGTCAATGATATATTTTTTTTATGTCCATTTTTATTTATGAATTGGATGTATTTAGTTTTGTTAATGTTGACTTTTAAATTATTTTGTCCAAGCCAACGCACTATGGAGTCCACTGTTTTCGCTAGGTCATTTTTGTATTCCTGTACACTCATACATGGTATCACTACGGATATGTCATCGGCAAATAGAACACAGGGGTAATTTGTAACCTGAGGGAGGTCGTTAATATAAATAAGGAAAAGAAAAGGTCCAAGGATACTGCCTTGGGGCACTCCAGATCGGTTTATTTTGGCAGTGGATTGGTAAGTTTTGATTGTATTATGTTGATCTTGGCTTAAGATTTCAACGTACTGCTTTCTGTTACATAGATAAGACCGGATCCAGTCATTAGCCGTACCTCTAATCCCATACCTTTCACATTTTTGAAGGAGCAGCTCATGAGAAACATGATCAAATGCTTTGCTCATGTCAAAGAATACAGCTGATAGGGAGACCCGACTGTCAACGTATTCAACAATTCTATCAATAAGTGAAAAAGCCGCGAGAGTCGTCGATTTACCCTTTTGAAAACCATTCTGCTCCTTTTTTATTAATTTATGCTTATTAATAAAAGAACTGAGTCTTGTTTGAATAGCTTTTTCAAAGATTTTTGACCATATAGGTATCAGAGATATAGGTCTATAGTTTCCTACATTCGTTTTGTCTCCTTTTTTTAATATTGGTTTAATAACTGATGTTTTTAGAGTGTCTGGAAAGATCCGCAACTGAAAGATAAATTTATTAATCTAGACAAAACTGGTGATATTTCTTCCGAGACAGACTTTATTATTTTTGTGGTTATATTGTCATAACCAGTTGAATTAGTTGATTTTAGAGACCGGATAATTTTTTTTATTTCATATATGTCAGTTGGATAAAGAAATATGCTAGAATCGTTTAATTTAATGTTTTGCAAAATAGATTTGTCAGGTAAGATGTCATTTGAGGATGTCAAATTTATAAAATATTCATTGAAATAATTAGCTATGTCAATTGGATCTCGGATTTCATTATTTGCGTCATTTAATATAACCTCAATAATATCCTTATGTTTTGTTTGTTCGGTTTTATTTATAATATCCCATGCTGCCCTCATTTTATTTTTAGCCTTGGAGATATAATTAGCATTTGTCAGTTTTTGAGCATGAGATATGCATTTTTTTAGTAGTTTGGTGTATCTCTGATATTTACTTTTGTGTTCGCTTGTGGGGTTCTTGTAGTACAAAAACGTAAGTTTCGTTTAACGGACGTCGATTTTTTCAGGCCAGTTGTAAGCCATGGGGAAGTTTTCTCTTGTGAAGTATGTTTGACTTTATTAATTGGGAAACAGAGTTCATAAAAAAGCTTAAAGTTTTCTTGAAAGGCATTAAAAGCCATGTCAATATTAGATTCATTATAGCATTGATACCATTTAAGTGCACTTAAACATTTCTTGAATTTTTCGCAATATTCATCACTAAAATCTTGTTTAAATTGGAACCATATGTCAGGTAGCTTCTTGACTTCCCTTTGCTCAAATGTAAGGATTTGGGCGGTGTTGTGGTCCGAAAGGCCTAGATGTAGAAGGCGACCTATAGCATTTGGGATATTACTCAAGATGTGGTCAATACAAGCAGTTTTCCGTGTACCTTCCGTTATGTGTGATTTAAAATTATAGTTTGTGATAATCCTTGTGTATTCCTTCGTACTATTTGATGATTTTAATATATCAATGTTGAAGTCTCCAACGATAATAATTTTGTACTTGGTTTTATATCGAAGTTTTTTTAGTAGTGATTCAAAAGCTACAAGAAAATTTTCTGGTTTTGAATTCGGTATGCGGTATATACAGATGATTATACATTTGGTAGAAACCAATTCGATGCCACAGCATTCAAATATATAGTCAGTAGCAAAGTCTTCTAGGAACGTGAGTTTTTTTGCTTCTATATTCTTTTTACAGAGAATACATACCCCGCCTCTTTTTTGGTGCTTCCTTGAGTAACTTGAAACAACCCTATAAGAAGGGATGTGGATATTTCGTTCGCTCCCGGACCTAATAAAAGTTTCAGAAAAGCATAAAACGTCAATTTGCACATTATCTTTATTTATTTCATCAAGAGTTAATTCAACAATTTCTGCTTTACTAAATAAACCTGCAATATTTTGATGAAATATAGTTAACGTGCTTATTTCATTGTGATCGAAAAAATGACAACTCTTCATTTGTAGGTTTGGCTGGTTTAGATTTATGTGTGATCGAAAAATAATCGAGAATTGATTTCTGGGTCTTTTGTTTTGACGAATCACATACCTTACCGTACCCTTTCCTACATATATACTTTTGGCGTAGGTGCATTCTGGTATAGTTGTATAAGTTATTGTTGTCTTTAGTGAGTAGGTATTTATTTTCATAGTCAATAGTGTCTATTAAGAAGTTTAATTTCTCACACATATTTTTAAACTTTAGAGTAGGTGGCAAAAAATTCCATTGTTTATTTATACGCAAGTAATGACAGTTTTTTAAACAATTACAAACCATTCGATGTTACGGTTCAACATTTGCTCATTTAAGAAATCATTATTTAATACACTTAATACAATAATAGTTTTATTTGACAGATTTTTTAACGTAGAATATAATTCAGATGTCAGTTTTAGCCAATTGCAATCATTTTCGCCTACACATAATATTATTTTATCATCGTCGCTAGAACTGCAAATCGATTGAAGAATTTCGTCGGTCAATGCATAAGGTTTGGTTACAGCACTCGTTTCGTATACTTCATACTTTGTTGAGCGTCTTGACTTAGACAAAGAAAGAGCCAGGCCTACGCACTGTTGGGATCCGTATATTAAGAGTTTTTTCTTCACAGGTTCAGGTTCCAAGTCTCCGATTGATTTTTTTGAAGTTTCAGATATACATTCAGCGCATAATGTAGATCATCATCATCATAGGCCTTTATATCTATTCTAGATCCTTCAAGCAGCTCAACGCGTTGTGGTGACATGACAACTGCGCTCATGACGCATAGAATGTAGATAACTGTGTTAAAATTTGTGCACATATAAAAGTCACCCTCTAGCGCCTGCTAGCTAAAAGGTCGCTTAGCCACAGCAACTCCGTATGGCTTGGCGACATTTTAGCTAGCGGACGACATCCCTGTACAGGTGTACCAGGTTTATAAGTTACATTGGCCAAATTCGTCTACGCAGAAGAGCAAGTTAAATCCGATTGCTTACGATTGCGAAAGCAGTTGAAATACAGACTTTATTGCGTTACGTTAAGATTAAATACAATAAATCCAGAGAGGAATGCTATCACACTCTTAACCGCACTCACACCGAACATAGCGCTGACGCATCAACCAATAAGAAATTGTACTTTTTCGCGCTCTTAATTGGAGCGTTGTGATTGGTTAGGTTTTTGCCACAGTTTTCGAAAAATACGACTTCTGCCCAGGTACATTGCATTATTGGTGTAACTTATAAAATTGGTAAAACTGTACCTATGTATGTACATTAAAAAAGTTGTACATCTTGTAGCTATCATCTTCTCTCATACAACAATCCAACTACTCCAAGACACGACTATCTCCGCTCATACATATTCATTGCGATTTTCCGGCCTATGCGTGCTTACGTCACCGTCACATTTGAAAAGGAACACATCGTTATAATTACAGTAATTAGTTCTAGTTTCCTTCTAATTATCGTATCGGGATGTTATGTACTTGTGTCCGACCGAAAGGTGTGGCTTCGGCTCATGTCTTAAGGCCTGCTTAGGCTAAAACTAGTAAGTACTTACTTATCTTCGTCTTCGGCTGAAACTACACGTTTTCTTCGGCCAAATCATTAGTGCTCTTCTTCTTCTTCTCCTAGTCGGACCCTCATTACTGAGAACCGTAGTCACTGGTGATTTTGAGAAAGAGGCGAACAGAAGAAGATGCTTGGGTTAGGTGGCGTTCGGAAAGCTGCGTCTTATACTTGAGTCGTCTATCCCACAGTCCCTTAAGGACAAGGTCTTTAATCAGTGCGTTTTACCAGTAATGATAAATGGAGCGGTACATTGGACACTGACTGCGGGGCTGATCTACAAGTTTAAGGTAGCTCAGCGGGCGATTGAGCGTGCTATGCTCGAAGTTTCTCTGGCGGATAAAATTAGTAACGGAGTTCTTCGTCAGGGAACTACAGTTATTGCACACAGGATCAGCACGCTGAAGTGGAGATGGGCCGGTCATGTCTCTAGACGTACCGATGAAACGATGGAGTCCACACGTACTGGAGTGGATTGGTCGCCACGTGGGGAAATGCAGGAAACGCCTACGGCGCGATGGACTAGCGATTTTTTTTTAAATTATATGTATTATAACTTGTTGACTTACAGTTTACAACAAATCGTCATGGTGAGAAAGATGGCTGGTGTGAGCTGATGCAGACTAGCTCATGGACCGGTTGGTTGGCGCT